>JAQFVV010011600.1:0-11338 GCA_028023455.1 Epiperipatus broadwayi | reverse complement strand
GAACATTGCTATATAAGTAAACCACACTCAGAGATTAAATATATATATATATATATACACACACACACGTTTATTTATCATCATACATTCTCATAATGATAACAAATGTCATTCTAATTAATTATTCAAATGGTTGAGAGTGAAATGAGTAATAACCACATCTGTATTATAACTTTTCTTTTATATTAAATTACATTTTTTTTATATATATAATCCAGTTGTTCCGAATCATTCTTATTCTCTTATTATTTTATGCTTAGTTAAGTATAATATTTCATAATTAATATTTACTTGCCTTAGGTTACTTGAGGTCACACACATATACACACATACATGTGTATGCTTTAGATACATTGGTCTGATCATTAAAAATCATTAAGATATTATGCTTCCAACTGTGTCTCCAGGACTGGAATTGAATAAAGGCTGTTCATTGGGAATGTTCATAGTGCTATTGATCTGGAGAATGGGCAAATAGGTTAGAATTCATGATTGCTCCTGACTGTGTATCTCGGGCATGATTGGATTTGATGTACTTTTTGCTCAGACTCTAGGTTTTATTGGATGAACATACAATTTCATCTGATCCAGAGCTTTTTTTTTCATCTGATACAGGGTTATTTTTCTCCAGGCTTGGTACTGCAATGTGTGCCATCAGGTTATAATCTCACATACCTGATGATAGTTTTTCCCCCTGGGCTTGCCGAGCCATTGTAGGGCTTTGATATATAACTCACATACCTGATGATAGATTTTTTTCATGAACTTGATGCCACAATAAACCCATTATTCTTGATAATAGATTTTGTTTTTTAGCTTAGCATGCCATTGTAGGATCTTAATGGTATATAATCCACATATTCTTGAAAATGATAGGATGTTTTATATTTAAAAACATATTACTCAGGATTTTTGTTATATGGGAACTACATAACATTTTGTCAGCATCTCTAACTCTAACATTTCAGATGTTTAGAATTTTTTGTGTAATTTTTTTTTATCAATTAATGCAAAAGGAAGCTTAAGTGACTGAGGTGTTATATTGTAAATTGTTTGCCAAAGTGTTGTCTGACACCCTTAATATAAATTTGGCAAACAGGTTATCTGACAAACATCATATTTCATAAAACTTAAGGGTCTCGAACCTGTAAAACTGGGTTAATAGAAAGGCATTTATTATGTTATATCCTATCAATACAATTAATTAATAAAGGAATTCTAAGTGTATTTTTAGGTAATGAGTAACAACTGATTATGAGGCAAAGAAAGGGGGAGCACGGGCAAATAAAATAATTTATTTTTTTATACTATATGTAGTGTTAAGAAATATTATTGTGTGTGTTTCATTTGTTGTTCTGATTAACTTGCAATATAATTAAATGGGATAGTTTTAGCATAGATTCTCAGAACTAGTGATGAAGTTGAGAAGCATTATGGGATAAATTATTCCAGATATTAAAAGGTTTGGGAGTAACAAAATGGTAAATAGGCAGGAGATGATTGGGGGAAAGGGTAAATGGATTTCACATTGTGATTTAGAAATTTAAAAAATTTAAAGTTATAAAATCCAAAGCAACTGATAAAATGGAAGTGAAGGAAAAAATCATTCTATAATGCGGACATAGGATCAAAGTGCGTTGAGGTACTGATGTTTTGCAGTCATGATGCAAAGCATAATGAGATGAATTAAAAAATTTAATAACTTATGAAATTTATTTTCATTTTTAAACTCTGCATGTCATGTTTTTGGAATTGTTTTATATTTGTAGATCCACGTAAAATCATTAATTTAAAGTGCTTATAATAACTAAGACAAATAATTAAATTACATTTATAATTCAACTATAATCATAATTATTACTTTGTGTATTTATTGTTCAAGGTTTTGTTTTTACATGGATTTCACGGATGTATTATTTATTATTATAAATGTACAATTTAATTTGTTACAACCACACCTGCTAATTCATGTATTTAAATGAAATGAATTAATTTAATTTTATTATTATGTGAACTTATGTGATTCATGAGTTATATTTAATGGGTTTAAATTAAATTAATGGGATTGAATAAAATACTTATTCAAGGAATAGCGCTCGAAAAGCTTGAAGTACTAATGAATTTATGATGTGTCAACCTTTCATGAAGTATTATCAGTCTTTCAGAGTTCTTTTTTATATAATAATGTCACTTATATTACATTGTTGCTATGTTTTTTATTTTAAACAAGATAATTTAATATATTAGTTGTCGTGTTCCAGTGAACACTTTTTATTATGCATGAACCCACATCTGCTAAAATGCTAGTGTTTACTGAATGGTCAGGGAATAACTGAGGAGGATGATTTTAGTACTTTAAATATGAAACAAATAGTAGTAATATTGCTTTATAATGTTAAAAGGCATTAATCTGTTGGTGGTTAATCTGCAGATTAATTAATTGCCACTTTCTGTATTTTCACCGCTCATTCCTGTGCTGGTGGTTAATCAGTGGAATTGATATATTTATTTAACTTATGATGGTGTATAAATCCACAAGGCACTCAGTGTTATATAATGCTATGTGTAGGTGAATGCATCCACAGGAATATGATTTTACTTCATAAAATATAAGTTTGAACCCAAGTATTTTGGTTATTCTGCTAAAATCATCTTCTTCCATTCAATAGCATATTTTATAAGTTATGTCATAAAGTATAGCAGGACATTCTATCTAATTTACCTCATAATAATTAACTGTTTGTTAATTAATATTTTGTAATTGAAGTTAAATTTTCATTTTATTTGATGTTAGCATTATAGCTAAATCCTAGAATGTATTTTTATTTATTACATTATTATAGGTCTACAGTATAGGTTTATTGTTTCTGGAACTGACACAATTGGATATTTCATGATTTGATGTTGAATTTTTGTATAATTTCCTCAAGACTCAATTATATCAAATTGTAATATAATGTATGATTGACTTCTCAAAACTGCCTATAATATGTTATTGAAGGAGGAAGCCATGGAATATATAATTTATTTATTTATTTATTTGTTTATTTATGTATTTAGTTATTACATTAAAAACATCGATTACTTGTGTCATAAAAATTGTAAAAAAATATTGATTTATAATTAAATTTACTGTGCCATTGTGTTTGTCATTCATAAAATCAGAAATCATATATCTTGAATAGAGCATACATTGTATACATACTATTGTCAGCATGATATAAGAGTTTAGTAACTTTGAGAAAAACATTTGAGTGCTTTTTGTCCTTGGTAGTTTATGATGTGTAAAATTTTACAATAAATCCCATTTACCTTTTCATCATTTTAGCTTTTGCGTAGTTGATTCTAGTATGATACAAAATTGATTATTAAACTTGTAAACAGATTTGCAAATAATGACATGATTGAATGTATTTACTTAATGTTTTAATGGTCATTCATCAGTATAAGAGTCTCATTAATATTTAAATTATAGAAAAGAACCCAAGTATTCCTGTTTATTTATTATTGCATGACCCCCTTTGTTGTGTTAAAAATCATATATGTAATTTTAAATTCATAATCTTTAGTAGTTGCACAAATTATACATCTTGTCTATATGGATATTATAGGTCTCATGTGATGAAAAATGGCAAATTAAGATTTGAAGGATAATAAAATTGCATGCCTGTTGTTATGTATTTTTCACATATATGATAGATGTAAGCAGTACACCCCTGGCTGCGGCCAGATGATCATAACAATTTTATGTTATATCATTAGTTTTGTTTGTGGTAATTTGCTCCAGATTTAGTTTATAGTCTTTGGTGCATAATATAGATGGCATGGGGTCCTTTTGGTTATAATTCTTGGTACCACAATGATGGGAGCATTAGTTAGATCGATGGGTACAGTTCTTGGCTGCCCAATGATTAAAGCCATTGGTTATAAAAATTCTATTACAGTTCTTGGCACCAATGTGGTAGGCACCCAGTGCGTCCCTTCAGTCTATTAGGTTATAGTAAGATTGGTCTGATTATAGTAGTTCTCCATCATGGTATTAAACTGATTAATGTTGATGGTTACAATATATATATATATATTTAAAGTGTGTGTGTGTGTGTGTAATAAATAAGTTTGATAACTGTTAAAGTTTCACAATATATGTAATATACAAATCAAAATATATATCAAAATACAGTACAATTTATATAAATTATATTCTTTTAGAAGTACTTTCGATATACACTTTGTAGACTTATCAACTATATACGTTGAATAATCAAAAACGAGACAACCCATAACAATACCCATAGTTCAATTCAGATTTCTACACCCTCTGTTATCTTAACGATTTTATGACTGACATTCATTAACATTTGACGATTTCTGCAGAAATCAACAAGCCTTCCTTTTATTTTCACATTTTATTATGACAACGTTCAATTTGAATAATTTTCTATTTTTATAATCAAATTTAAATCCATATTGACAAGATTTATTATGATCAAATATAACAGATGATGAAGGTTTGTTATCTGTTCCATGATTCTCTTTTTTTAATTCTATTATATAGAAACATATGTTCTTTTTATTCTCTTCTCAAATGTATAGTTCACCCAATGTATTATGCCGCATCTGTATCAATCTATATAATAGAATTTTGATTAAACTTTGAATTTTGAATTTTAGAATTATTAAGCAATCTATTTATGTTATTTGTAGAAAAAAAATCAATATGACACAAACCGATAAATTTTCCTAAATAAACATCCCTGCTCATCTCTGATATAAATGGCATGAAATCCATATCATTTGATATTTTTATTTTTAATTTTATTATAGTGTTGATTTTTTTTATTTGTGGAAAACAAGAATTAATAGTCAATTTTTTAATGAATTAAATGAGATTAAGAGTATAAATGGGTTATAACTAAAGAGAAATACAATTCCATCTAAAAATTACTTGGATATTCAAGTTACTCTTAATGATTACAGTTTGGATTATCTTATGTTAATTAAACCAATTGAAACAGAGGTTTTATTCCATATGAATCACATGTACCTATGTGTCATAAGCTGTCTGGATTGAATCATTCTTATTTTGAAATGAAAAATTATGCAAATATTCTAATTGATAAAATTTAAAATGTACATTTATTTGTTAATAACTTGTTAAATGGCTATTATAAAAATACTATAATATTATTAAAGGATTTAAATGAAATAATACTATAATAAAATTAAAAATAAAAATATCAAATGAAATGGATTTCAATGCCATTTATTTCCGATGAGCAGGTCAAGTTTATTAGGAAAATTTATAATGGCTGTCATATTGCTTTCTCTAATAATGAAATAAATAGATTGTAGCATTTCCAAAATTCAAAATTAAAAGTTTAATCAAAATTCACAATATATATAGATTGATATGTGGATGTGGCATACAATCCATTGTTAGTCTAAGTGTACATTTGAGAAGAGAATAAAAGAACATGTTTTTATATAATAGAATTCAAAAAGAGAATCAATATGGAACAGATGTAAATAAACCTTCATCATCTGTGCATTTTGATCATAATAAATCTTGTCAATATGGATTTAAATTTGATTGCCAAAAATACTCAGTATTCAAATTGGTGTTGTCATAATAAACGTAAAATAAAAAGAATATATTTGATTTCAGAAGTTGTCCAAATGTTAATGAATACCAGTCATAAATGTTAAGATAACAAATTGTGTTATCTGAATTGGACTTTCCCCCTTGTCCCCGTCGTCGCCCCCGTTTATTCCGGCGTTATATAGTTGATAGGCGACCCGGTGTATAGTCGAGTATAAAGGAAAACGCGGTTTCTATAAATTATTTTTTTTTAATATTTTTAATTATATATATATATATATATATATATATATATATATATATATATATATATATATATATATATATATACTGAAGCAGTGTAACCTACTAATTCTTGATAGCCTAAATAAATTGTTAGTAAAATGTAATGACATTTTGTTTATATCTACTATGTATATATTTTAAACTCTGATTTAGTAATGGTATTTGCTCTGTATTCCCTCCTTTTTCGGTGTAAATTATTTTTTTGTTTATTTGTTTTTTTTCCTCGGGGAATATGAAGTGGTGAGTCTGTAATTCAGATTCATTCTTTATGGAGGAAATATCAACATATTTAACTAGTTCAAAACTACTTCTCCATATAGAGTTCAACATGCACATCCACATAACTCTTATTATATAACTTAATTTTATAATTCTTGATTCAGAAATTTGGTATTTAAATTTTGGGTTTAACTTAACTAGCTAAATCATATTTAGAATATATGTATTTTTGTTCTTATTTTTTTTTGCTTATGTATGCAGATATATGAATATAAATATTTATTTAACTTTATTTTATTCCACTCTCTTATTTAATAGAGCTTAACTGCAAAAATGTTTGCAAAAATACTTGAAGATTTATATTAGGATGATTTAGTAAATGTAAAAATATTTAACAGTAGATAATTCTAGTTTAGCTTAGATTTCACTCTGACTGAATTTATTATCTTAAAATATTAATTGAAATTGTGTATGTGAATCAAACTCAAAATAGATTCAGAACAATAGCACTGATGATTTTATCAAAGGTTTGCCAGAAGTTCTACTGCACAAAAGACAAGAAATTTTCCTGCTGATAGAGATCACACAAGGCAAGTTGTATCTGCATTGCCTCAAAAATATGAGTACAAACGACGAGAATATGCTGATGTTTTTCTCATTGTATTTGATCTTATGTGCTCTCTTATGCAATCTTCTCAAACTCCACAAATATCATATTTTGTAAGTTTCAATGCCCCAAAGTCTTATACTTTTAACTCATTTATTTATAACAATCACTCTTTAATCATTAAAATCTTATGTAAATCAGAAATTTATTAAACTTTAATGTTTACACAGAATAAGCTCAATTATAACTCTTTATCTGTATGAATTTCAATTTCCTTTTTAACTTCTTTCTAATTATTTGTCATGATATTGTAAACACTTTCCAGAAAATATAGAAAATCTTTTGATTTTAAATATACTGTTATATTAAAAAAATATACTAATGCCCCTAATGTGAATTTTGACCAAACATATCAATAAATATAAAATGTAGCATTTGTAGGAGGGATATGGATGGTTAGGCCTAATGGTAGAAATATGGCTGGGTCCATACTTGTCAATTTTACATCATTATTACCAGTGAAGTAGTAGGGATAGAATCAGCCTTTCCTAATCTTTTCTAGGATTACCTCTATGCCATAATGCCATGCTCCAATCTCAAGCAAATGTACAGCCTAATATGCTGTATTAAGTGATTTAAAAATCAATGCTACTTCAATTTGAATGAGAAATCTGGACTACTGTATTTCAACATGAACCTCCTCAAGCTGTCTGCGTGCATAGGAAGACAATCTACCTACCGCATTAGAGATTCAGTATCACTTTCTATATTCTTTTATTAAGCTATGTTGCTCTTAAATATGTATTTGTCTATATTTATCCACTGGTAGTTAAATGCCAGTTATAAAATTGTAGTTAACCTTTCTAACATGGCTCTCTATATCCCAATCAAGTCTTTTATGTAATTGTATTAATCCATTTCATGTTTTTATTTTTATCTCTAGTTTTAGTTGCGGTGAAATTTCATTGATATGTTTATTATTTATTTTGGGTATTTATTTTTAATAATAATAATATGTAATTATGTACTTAATTTTACTCAATCTTGTGAATATCACATTATATATATATATAAAAATACATATTTTGGGGGTTCATCTGTGTTAAAAACTTTTAATATTAATATAATGACGTTTCCGACTTGGTCACACAAGTCATCCACAGAGTTATAAAGATGGGAGAGATGGTTGTAGAGGTGCTACATACCACTGTTTGAATAAAATGTTAAAATTCCACCAATAGCAAAAATGTTAGAATTTAGGAATGTTTTTAAAAAAATCTTTTCAAATAGGAGGAAGTTTGCATGTATCATCTCGCTTATATTGATACAATCCCTGGCTTTTAAGTATCTCAATGACTTCTCTAATTTTCACTGGTAGAGATTATCACATCTGGATATGATCTTGGTACTAGAAAATCAATTTTATGACCTGAATCTATAGTATGGAGTTAGAGTGCTGATGATGATGAGTGTTGTTTAACTACATTAGCATACTCATCTCTCCTAACACTGATCGATGATTACTCATACCTATGTAAGAAGCTTTACAATTTTTACATGAGATTTGATAGACACCATGAGATTCAAGAGGGATTGAATCCCTAGGCTTGGTTATTATATTGCTGATCTTTTGATGAGCAGAAAATGCTGTATCTATATAGATAGTGTTTTAATATACGTCCGATACTGTCTGTAGTTCCTTTTACATATGGAACACAAATCCTAATAGCTGATTTATCATCTTTTTGTTTCCTATTTTGTCTATTTTGGGCTTGAAATAAGGCTTTTTTTATAAATTTGTAATTATAAATATTTGCTAATAAAACACTATTAATATGATTTTTTCAGATGTGTCTCATCTGAAAGGTTAATCTCTCTATTTAAAAGAGTTTTGGTACAGAAACTATCTGAGTTGGAGTGATGATGAGAGATGGAAGTGCAAATATCTGTCTGTGAGTGTATTCTTTCTGTAAATAAAAAAGATAAATTATTTGGTGTTCTGGTGACCTAGAACATCAGGAAAGGGAGTTTTCCATCAGACTCTGTCTCCATTATAAATTTAATATGAGGATGTATATTATTTAAATGCAAAAAAAAAACATCTAATTTATTTTTCCATGTTGCTATATGACAAAAGTGTCATCTATGTATCTGAGCCCAATGGAGAGGTTTTAAAGTTGATGATTCCTAAAAAGCATGAGTTTCACCATATATTCCATGAATAAATCGCTCAACTTACTCCTGAGATAGGTGAACCCATAGGAGTACCAAAAGCTTGTGCAAATGTTGTCCATTTGACTACCTGCAAAATATGGTATTTAGGGAGACAATGTTTAATATATATATTGTAATATACATAATAATATATATATTAATATATATATATATACATATATGATATATATATATATATATAATATATATCATATATATATATTTAATCCCAATCTAGATATATGGATATTTTAAATTTAGATTTAGATTTTTAATACTACAATGTCATTTACTTGCATACGATTTGAGAGAATGATTAGACATTGGTACTACGCGTGTTCAAAGACTAAGAGAAACCTAATAAAGCTTCATACAGAGTGTACATATTATTAAATGATCAATTTAATGAGTATTATAGAGAGCGCTATGGATTAATACATATTGGTAACATTTTCAATATTAGTGATAAATCAATACCCCTCTATAATGCTAAGTAAGTCGTAGGTATGTATATAGCATTGATTTTGATTGATCTGTTAATATATTAATTTAAAAGAGCACATATGAGACTTCCTTAGCAGGGGAAATCTAGTTGCATTATTATTACAGTATCATTTTAAGTTACAAATCTACAATAATTGGTTAAGTGGTTTAATATTTTTATTCTTTGAGTTAAAATGCTTTGGTCTTTTAATACTATTTAATATATAATTAGAATTTATCATGTCATTAGTGACATAGTGAAATCTCTTTTGCAAAAATTTTCCAGAAACTTAGAAGTGGGTTTTCTGACTTTCTATAAATCGTTTTGTCAGTACGATTTGGAATCATTACAAAACTCAGGGATCATGCTTTTTCGTACTAGACGTATTTATAAGCCTTAGACGATTCATCATACTTTACGCAACCTCCCTATCTTTTGAAGAAAACGTAAAAGTACTCCATGTGCCGGATAACTCCAGGACAACAAGCCTATGTTCTTATCTACCAACTTGCTACTCTCTATGTATAGCCCATCTCCTTAAGAGAAGGAGTTGGGGTACTCTCATACCTAGCTGTTAGTTTTAATGTGACTTTATCAGCTGGAAATGGTCAGAAATTTCATATTTGGTAGCTTTATAACGGTTCCACCCTGCATATCTTAATATTTTAAAAATAAGCCTAAATAAGTCTCTGTCATCAATGCTGTAGAGTTCAAAAAATTAAAATTAATTATATTTTACTTGTAAAGAGTATTGGTTGTTTAGATAATCAGGAATCAAGCTTGCAATTAAGCATCATTACCTGGGACAAATGAGTTTTACAATGCGTAATTTAAATCTGATATTTTATTTAAGAGTGCAACTGTAATAAGATTACTAATTAGTACAGCACATTACGTGTGAATGGTTGCGATAGTTGCACTACATTACTATTAAAATCATTTTAATACTAAATTATAATATCTTTTGATTAGGCTAACATGTAAATCGTAAAAATACTACAGAAACTATGTTACCTGGCATTATTATTAATATATTCATATCTACATATAGACCATACATATGGTCAGAATGATTTTGGTTCATATCTTGAGGTTAGGATGATTATTAATTGAATTACATACTTCAGATAGTAATACCCTCTAAATCTTTAAAAAATATATATTTTTATTGTCAGTCATTTATTGGTTATATTTTCGATTATAAATAGTGTGTTCAAGTCATAAGAAGCACTTATTACCACCTTGTAAAAGCTTAGTTAATGGATCATGGGCATATAACTAAACTGCACTCCAGAGACTAAATATAGGCACACACTTGTTATTTGTTTTATAGTTGTAAATCTTGTCATTTGTTTAGTTTTCCCATAAAATGATAATGAAATAATCATTTAATTTTATTCTATAATGGTGTATCAGTATTAGACAGAGGCGATTTCGCGCATTGAGATAACTCTTTGCAAACAATAATGTCTAATTTATCTGTTACCAATACGGTAATCATCATTATAATTGATTATTCTAAATGGTTGAGAGTGAAATGATTAACAACTTACACATCTCTTTAATATTATAACCTTTTTCTTTTATCAATTAAAATTCCCATTTCTTATACATACCATATACTAATCCGGATTATTCAGATCATTTCATTATTCTCTTATTATTTTTATACTTGGTTAAATTTACAATATTTCAATTAATAACAAACTTATTGATATACACTTATATGTCACATATACACACTTTACATTATTGTGTACGCTTTAGATATGTGTGTGTTATGGGATCTGGGAATGGGCAAATATGTTAGAATTACAAGACAGCTCCTGCAACCTGTGTATCTCTGTAGGCATGATTGGATTCTGAGATACTTTTTGCTCAGATTCCTAGGGTTTTTGTTGGATTGAACAGGTCTCGGATTTTTAAAACA
>JAQFVV010011599.1:0-11381 GCA_028023455.1 Epiperipatus broadwayi | reverse complement strand
TCATGATGAAATAATAAATATTGATACATCTCGCATGAAATTTATAAATGAAATTTTTAAAAAAAGCTAAGAATAAAGTTATTGATAGTCATACATATTATAACTTATATCCATCATCTGCTATTTGCCCTAGGATATTTTCGAATATAAAGCTACATAAAGAAAATTATCCATTGAGATTGATGGTTGATTTTGGTGGTGCATATTATTATCAAACATGTAGATATATTGAATTATTACTTCAAGATATTTTAGGTTTTGGAGAATATACTATTTCATCATCGTTTGATTTAGATCGGAAGAAGAATATAAATATAGATTTACATGACACAATTTGTACTTTTGATATAAATGAAATGTATGGATCAATAGATAGAATAGAGTCAATTAATATTATTTATAATGCTCTTGTTTCAAAAAATGTAAAGTCTAGATATTATAAATTTTATTATAAAAGTATTGCAGTTTATTGATAAAAATATTTATGTTAATTTTAATAATGAATATTATAAAAATGAATTTTGGTTGTAAAATGGGTCTTGCAGCTGTTGCTCAAATGTGTAATTTTGTTATATCAACATATGAAAATGCATTTAAAAACATTGAAATATCAAGAAATTAAAGTATATCATAGATATGTGGGTAATGTTTTGTTGGCAGCAGGAAAACAATAATTAATAGTCAATTTATTTAATGAATTAAAATGAGATTAAGGATATAAAATGAGTTATAACTAAAAAATACATTTACCATTAAATTCTTTGGATATTGATGATATATTAATTTTGATCGGTTGGTTATCTTATGTTAATCAAATTAATTAAAATCAGAGGTTTAATTCCATATGAATCCATGTACCTGTGTCATAAGCTGTCTGGATTGAAATCTGTTCTTTATTTTGAAATGAAAAATTATGCAAATATTCGATAAAATTAAAAATGTACATTTATTTGTTAATTACTTGTTGAAAATTGGTTATTATAAAAATGCAATTGCTAATATTATTAAAGTTTAAAAGAAATCAACACTATAATAAAATTAAAATGAAAATATCAAAATGAAATGGATTTCATCATAAAATTTATATTAACAGATAAACAGATTAGTTCATTAGGAAGAAATTTATAATGGTTTGTGTCATATTGGTGTTTTTCTCTCACAAATAACATAAATAGATTGCTTAATTCTAAAATTCAAAATTCAAAAGTTTAATCTTAATATTCTATTAACATATAGTTGATATGTGGATGTCCCCCACAATACATTGGTGAATCTACAGTGTACATTTGAAAAGAGAATAAAGAACATATGTACACATATAATAGAATTCAAAAAGAATCAATATATGGAACAAAGTGTAGCTTCTTTATCATCTGTTTTATTTGATCATAATAAATCTTGTCAATATGTGATTTACAATTTGATTATAAAAATAACTTAGAAAATTATTCAAATTGAGCAGTTGTCATAATAGCGTAAAATAAAAGAGGCTATTTTGATTCAAGAAATCATCATGATGTTAATGAATGCTTGATCGTAAATGTTAAGATAACTTAAATTGTGGGAAATCTGAATTGAATGGGTATTGTTAAGGGTTGTCTAGGTTTTGATTATTCAACGTTACCTTTATGTAAAGTTGATAAAGTCTACAAAGTGTATGGTCAGAAAGTACTTCTAAAAAAATATAAACTACATATAGAATTGTATATGTATTTTGATATATATATATATTGATTTGTATATAACATATATTGTGAAACGAATACAGATATCAAACTTTATATATATATATATATATATATATATATATATATATATATATATATATATATATATATATATATAGTACCCTTACTTCAGAAAATATATAGTATAATAAAATGGAACTAGCTCAGATAAATTATGTTCTGCTAAAATGTGTATATTTACTAATATAGATATTTTAAAATACTGTATCTTATTAAACTAGTTCTAAGTAATAAAATAATAATGGTTTGACATTATAAACTAAATAAAGAAAATATCTGCTAAACATGGAAAACATGAAGTGAGCTTACAAGTGGCAATACAAATTACATTGAGCCAATATCCCACAGGATATGCCTCAATGGCATAAAAATACTATTTCCTGCTATAACCTCAATTAATAAATTTACTAGCATATTTTTATCTTTAACAATAACTAATTAATTAATTTTAAAAAATTGATTTTAATCTCTTATTTTCAAAGTAATCTAACTAAAATAATCTCAGGTTCTTTTAAAATTAATTCTAGGTAATTAAAATTCCTGTAATTCTAGGATGATAAAGTTTTAATATCCAATTTCAACTTCTACTAACTTATAACAATAATAATAAATAAACAATACTAATATTCCTCTATGTACAATAATTTTATCTATTTTTACTGTATATATTAATAATCATCAAAAAACAAAAGAAGTCAGTAATATACTGTGACTTTTAATCTTCATATAATATCTTAAATAAAAATAATGTGGTATAATCTTATAATTTGAGAATATATGGCAATGGTTAATATTATAATCCCTTTATTGCATAATATCATTATGAATTATTTTATGACCATAGTAATAACAATATAATGTCAGCAATTACTTTTTTAAAAATCATATTAAGAGAATACTTTACTTCTTAAATAATAATTTTATTTTTACTGTGCAAATATTGTTTAAATTCAAATTATCAGCATCATAGGTTGCAGTAAAATAATTCACATTCGACATAATTTTGTAAACAAGTTTAACAAAATTTTATTGCCTAGCACAAATAAATAACTTGTTTACACTATTTACATCCCAAGAGAAAAAATTATCATTATTACAATTTCCGTGTCCAAAATATTAGATATTTTAAATATTTATTAAGGATTTGAAAAGTAACAATTAATAGTATAAGGATCTACATCACATTTTAAACATCATTTACTATTAAATTTCACTGTGGTATGTTTTCATCACAAATATACATCATTTATGAAAACGTAAAAAAATAACAACTAAAAAAATGTTTATTCCAGCTAAATATACTACAGATATATCCACTATAACATAATTGTCATGCATTGTGTCTTTTAATGGTATTAATTTTAACTATCAACTAAATGTATGTGTTTGATGTAATTTAAACATTGAGTAGTATTTATCAAATATATAATTATTTGTTTCATTCCTATGCTGTTCTGTTATAATATATCATTTATTAAAATATGATTACATGTATGTTTTTAAAAACTACTTAAAGTTGTTCAACAACTTTTCAATCATTACTTATTAATTACACACCTTTCATAAAATCAGTCTATTAAAATATAAAAAAATTCTATGATTCTTTTTCTTATTTAACTTTTATTCTTAACCTCCATGAAGTTTACAAAACTACTAAGATCATATATTATTCCTATCCTTACTTAAATAAAATTCTCATTTAAACATCGTTTAAATCTCATTTTAATTTATTTTTTAGTTATTACTTTTTAAAATTACTATATAATTTAAATATTATACTTCCTCAAAATTCTTACAATATACTTCTAAATCAATAAATAGTTGAACGTTATAAAGATATTAGTGATTTAAAATGTCCAATAAAAGAATTATTTCAATTCCTAATAATTCGTGAACTTAAAATATAAAATAATTAGTACCCAATATAATAAATCAGCTGTACTTTATATAATGTAAACAATACTAAAGTTCAGTTACAGAAAGAATCATACAATTATTTTCCCCATTAAGTTATAATAAATTTATACTATAAAATAAGTATGCTTACATATTTTAAAATAAAAATTCCTATAAGTCTTATGTGTGTGTACAATGTATTCACGTAATCACATTATTTATAAATAAGTACATAATATTTGGTACATCTAAAGAGAAAAAAACACCATAAAATTATTAATATTAAACAAGTTCCATCATAATATAAATAAGTTGACTTTACAGAATCCATATTTATCAATAAAAAAGAATTATTCAAAGTTATATTATTTTTAAAGATTTCTCTTATGGATCATGGTGTTTTTTTCAAAATATAATGAAACACAGATTAGGATGTCGATATACTTATTGCATATTTTTTAAAATATATTTCAACAAATTATTTGTTTATCATTTTCTATATATCCAACGAACCATACAGAATTTAATATAGGACGTTTTCTTATTTGTCTACAAGTATTTATATTTTATTAAAGTTTTCCAAATTATCAGCTTTCAAGAGTTATTACAATGCATATATATTATTTTTAAAACAATAACTGCTTAATAATATTTAGGTATTCTAATAATTATCTGCATTTTTTCATCTTTTATTTAAAGACAATTTTAAAATAAATTATATTAAAATCTCTCTATTTAGAAAAAATATTTTAGGCATTTTAAAAAAAATAAATCTATTCTTAAAGTTATCACAAGTTTTGAATTTCTCCCCCAATATTAATTTTCTGCTCTGTACAAAATATTATCTTTCCAACATAAGTATTTTATATTTTTTTATATTATATAGATTTTAAATTAATTTTAAATATGATGTCCAACATGTTAACTTTATCCACAAATTATTTATTTAAGTTAACATTGATTAAATTATATTTCTAATTAAACATTTCTAATATTTTTTTATAAAAATTAGTGATTAAAATAATTTTTCTATAATTGTCTGATGTTAAAATTAAGCTTGACAACAATGGTTGACAGGAATTATAATTACTTAGCACTGCATTACTACAGCACAAATTTCTTTGCTTATTTAATTACTCTCATTAGAAATGATAAATTATTTGGAGAGCTGTTATAGCACTACATTTGGCTGTACATATTAGATGGCTGCACTTAACCTAACAGAAAGCATCCCAAAACAATGGAGTAGCAGCTTTAATACCAAAATAAGTGGCCACTTGATTGGGTAACTGGACAATCACCTGCTACCCTGTTAACATATCTGTGTATTAAAGAATCAAATTTAAAAATAACTAATGACTCATCTAATATTTATTACTTGTATTACATTATTTAATTCCCAAATTAATTTTTTATCTTTTATTTAAATCCACTAACACCTTAAATATATTTTTTGTTTATCGCCCTTTGCTTTTTAATTCATCTATTTTCCCAGTGAAATAAGAATGTAATTTTTATTCATTATATTCATTTTTAAAACAAAGAAAAAAACAGGATTTAATATTTTATACTAACAAATTTATTTTTATCTTTAGTAGTAGTCAAATATAATATTTCAATCTATACAATAAGAATTTAAAAACAATGTTACAACTTTACTAAAAAACTTGCAAACACACATGTATAGATGTCTATATATCACATGACCCATAACCTAGATAAAATGCTTTTAAATTTATCTGGAAACAAAACAAATAATTTAATTTATAAAAAAATATATATTATATAAAAATAATAATATAACAAATTTTAAAATAATAATTTTAATATCACAAAATTTGAATACCCATTTTTTCACAATACTACCTTTAAATAAATATTTTAAATTCAATTATTAAGTATTAATTTTTTATTATTAAAATATCTATTTATTTAACTTTAAGTTATTACTTTTAAAAATTTGCTTTAAACATTTATTTACAAGACCTGTTAATGCAGAATATATCATGGCAATTTTCCCAATATATATTATTACCATTGATCATTATTGATATTTTTATAAAATATTATTTAATTTTACATTTAAATATTCTTATTATACTTTAATTAGACTTTTAAAGATTGTTAACAAACATCATCATCATATCACTAAAATACATCTTAAATTTAATTTTTTTTAGTAAAATTGATAAAACAATTTATTAAGACCTATATATATATATATTCTATATATATATATATATATATATATATATATATAAGCCAACACCTATGTACTTTAATAAAAAATAATAATAATTAAAAAATGTTATTGAAAAAGTTAAAATTTTATAACTTTAGGCATGCATCTCAAATATATGCATAAAATATATATATACATGACTAAAGAGTGGGTGAGATATAGGGTTTGGACATAGGATGAGCCATGGTAAGTGGATAGAACCATGAAGCTACATCTTAAGCTAAGATTGACTGCTTCAATAATTATGTATATTGCTTTGAAAAATTACAGACATCGAATTATATATATATATATATATATATATATATATATATATATATTTATATATATATATATATATTATATATATAATAAAATAAAATGTCCATTAAGTCCATTAATTAAAACAAAATTGTAATCATAATAAAAATAATAAATTTAATGGTAATAAACTATTATAAACAAGCTCTTTAAATATGCTGAAGTACTTTCAATTAATTTCTTAAATCTTACTCTCTCAAAAATATAAATTCCATATATAATTTGACAAATTTCTTTCACAAACTAATATTTAAAAATATAATTAGTAATATAGTAGCAATTACATAAATAAAGTTCACATTCCATTTTATTATTCTGCATTTAAGTAATTCAAATTGTTAATATTTTATTATTTTTCTCCTCTTGACTACAGTTTTACCTCAATGAAAAAATGGACCTTTATATAAAAATTTCCTCATCATCAATGTATATTCATTATTTTGATATATTGTTTTGCTTCTAAGATCTTTTAAAAAAAATTAGGAACCATTTTAAAAAAAATCATCAGTTTTTCATGATGACAGTCAAAAATTTGATCATTGTATAAGATTATTAACATAATACAATAGTGACTTTACTAAACAAAATCTTCCAAAAATGGTGTCATTCTTGCTAAAAAATATACAGTAGAATCTATTAAAATATTTTATTTAATTTTCAACCAATGACTTTAGAAAATATTCAATGTTTTCATTTTCATCTATTCAAAGAAAAAAACATTTTTATTGTTAATGTCTACAAAAGTAAAAAAAAAATCCGTTTCAGTCATCGCAATAACAACAAAAAGTACTAATATTTGATTGTAAAATGTGTGTGTTAGCTAAGCTTATGTATTCATGGATAAAAGTTCTTATGACTTTATTTTTCCCAATGGAAAAATATGATGATTATAATATCCATCATAATGGTATGAGAAAAAAATGATTTCATATACTGTGCAGCTAATAATCAACTTTTTGTAGAACAAAGGAATAGTAAATGCAACTTTAAAATGCCTTATGGTTTTTCAATTTTCAATTATACAATTTGTTTTTGACTTATTGAAGATGTCATTTATTATAAATATAGTCTACCAAAGAATACAATAACAATTTAATCATAAGATGCAGCAATAAAATGCACAACATTTCTTTATTTATATTTTATTTAATTTCACTATAATTATGTAAAATATAAAATGCAATTAAAAAAACTAAAAGATTTTTGGTGCACAAAGAAAAAATCAAAGATGTTACTGATTTACAAATTACAAAAATAAAAAAAAATTTAATAATTAATAAAAATACATCTAAAATTATACATTGTTTTATTTTTTTATTTAATTTTAAAATGTAGATTGTGTTTTCTTTTATTCATGCTTTATTTTAATTCATAGGACCATGATACAGGAATTATTATTTTGTGGTTATGTAAAAACTAAAGTGGTGGTTAGCAATGGAAAAAATTAACCTGTTTTTTCTTTTAAAATTATAGCTACTGAAATGTATTTGAATAGCACTTTACCCATAAGTTGTGAGATTTTTTTAAATATTATCATAAGTAAATGTTTTTATTCATTATGCGATATGTTTTTTCAATTTACGTTTTAGTACTTAAATAATTTTTATATATTTTTGAATTTAAAAGGACAAATTAAAGCCCATTCCCATTAGGATTTCATTACAATTGCTTATTTATTATGTGAGATTTTGTTTACGCAGCATTTGTTGGAGCCTTAATTATCACTGATCTAGATAAAGATATATTAAGTAATGACACAAATGTCAATGGGTGGTACAAAAATAATTCAAAAAATTTAGGAAAGACATTTTCATACACTTTGAAATAATACAATAAACGATTATTATTATTCTTATATTATTAAAAATATTTTATTGAAGTTATTTAACAATACAATGTAATATAAGGAGCGGTTAATAACTCTAAAATAAGCTCATTATATCACACTTGTAATACAAGCTTATTGAATTAAGTCTAGTGATGTAAGACATGTTTTCATTACTATGTAATACAGCAATAATATTTCAATCTTTTCTTCAGTCATAATGAGTATAATTTTTTTAATAATATATATATATAATGATTTTAAATCATTGTAGTTTTAAAATAATTAAATAGCCAAGAGGTATTATTATTATTTGCTATTTTGTTAATATGATCATTGGAACCTCTAAATTTTATGGATAGCAAAACAAAATCATAAAAGTTCAAAATCAGATATCCCAACATTTCAGTATCTAGTATAATGATTAAATAATGTATGTTTAAAACTTAAAAAAAAATATGAAGATGTTGAACTATAAAAAAATCTTCCATTTCAAGCATTTGGCTTTTTCATATTTTGATTGAAGATAAAAATTGAATTGCTTCCATTCTTTCTAATCCCACTACATGACAAAAATTGTATACTGTTTGGTATTCAGGATAGTTAAAATGATAAGATGGTGGGTAAAACAACTGTCTAAAATCCTCTTGTAAAAACAAAGCTTTACTATCTAACTTTCGCCTATTGCAAAATTACTTAAGAATTACAGCAGTTTTCCTCTTGATTTATTCTTTAAATAAGACTTTTATATTAAGAAGTGAACTGAGAGGTCATCTGCTTTTCTAAAAAAATATTGAGTGGTATTTACAACTTGACCAATAATATGTTTATCTGTCTTTGGGTTGAACCCCATTTCCAATATGTGGATATAAAGTATCCTCAGAGGATGAATTTTTAATCACACATATATACTATCAGAAATTTCATAAAATATTGTGAAACCACACTTGGAGAAGGTTTTTCAAATAGCATGTCTAAATAGAAGATTTACCATATTACTTAGATATGTGATAACAATTTTATTTCGCCTTCACTTTATGATGGCAATACACTGATGCATTGCAGTGAAACTTTTTTATGTAATAATTTGTAGGTTATATATATGCCTATATATTCTAATTTGCAGACTTAGTGATTTCAGAGCCCTTGCTGCTCCATATTCATAATGCTTTTCAGATTATTAGTGTTATATATGCAAATGTATGCAAATTACTTCCTATACTATCCATTTTTTGGAAATGGCAAATCAAGTGACTCTTTAATTTATTGATTTGGCATCACTGGTGATAATGAAACAAGCTTCCTTAATTTTACCTATCTTGATATCATTCCTTTCTGTGCATAAAATGTCACCCTTGGAGGGCTCAAATCTGTGATTGAGCTCTTGCTGATGGTTAGCAAATATAGATATGCCTTTTTTGTTTATTGCTCTTGTATATATTATTTGTGCTGGAGCTTCAGTTGTGCCAACTGTGTATGAGTTTTTCCATAATAAGCCAAATCACCACCCCCATTTTGAGAGCACACAATTCTATATACCATTGAAGTTTCTTAAATGTTTCTTTTATCTCTGGTATTATTAATAAGCCTATTGGTGTTTGGAGGGTTCTAAATCCCAGTTGAAATTTTTTCTGTAAAAATTTATTACCCAGACTTTATTAACTACTGCAGGTATATGGCTGATCAAGTATTTTGTCCTGTCTTCTTTTATATTTAGTTAAAATCTTTTGTAAAGCATGCTTTCCTGTGGTTTATTGTTCTGTGATTAAAGCCCACACTTATTACATCCCTGATGTAACTGGTGATGTTGTTTTCCTTGTACAACTCTAATTTGTATAGATAGTGATTACAAAATAAGAAGGCAGATAAACGCTGCAAGTTTTATTGATTTAGAGGAGTTGAGAGAGTGGATGGAGGTAACCTCCTAATGCACAAGGGGGTTTGATTATCATGGAATGGTTGGGTTGCAGCATTCTCTAGTTGATTTTTAAATCTGGGTACTTGACTACATTTTGCTCATTGTCATATGTGCAATTAAAAATCAGGCTAGAGAGAGAGTCGTGGGGTTCATGTAAGACATTTTTTGGTTGTGTTTTCTGGTGCTACTATAAATATATCCCACTTATCTAATATAAATTGTTGTTTGTGCTGTTTTTTGGATTTTTGGAAGCACTTGTTGTTTCAAAATGATTTAAAACAATGCTGGAAACAATCCCACTTAGAGAGAGACCTTCAGCTTGGCCAACCGTCATTCAAATTCTATGCTAGTTATTTTCATATGATGCCAAAATGTTTCTATATAGCCATTTCATAAGAGGTACACTATAAACTGTGTCTTAGGAATTGGGCAGTCTTTCTTACTTAGCTCATGTTCTATTCTGATTGATAGCTGTCTGTAATATCTACTGTTGCAATCTTGAATTATTGAGGTATCACTGCCTTTTTAATTTTATCTACAAATTCAAATAATGATTTAATTGTAAACAAACCAAAACCTAGATAATAGTCAATTAATAATCTAGTTATTCAATTTAGATGCGTGGAAATTAGAAATGGTGGACCGTCAAAGTCCAACATTAGTCTTAAAGGTACTCTATGTAGCAATGCTTTGCATTTGCAAATAATCTTGGTTGCATGGTTGTGGATAGATAAATCCTGTAGTAATCGGCTCTGTTGAAGCTTTTTGTCCTTTTGTGCATGCAAAACTGAAGTGATAAATTTATCTTTATTGATTTTATTGTTGAACAATGTGATTGCCTCAAATTTCAATCTTTAAATCTGTGCATTTGTTTTATCTTTATAATCTGCAGCACTCATTAAGACAAATCGTGCTGCCTACTGCCCAACTTCTAAGACACAGTTTAATGTAGACTTTATGAAATGGCTAGATTAAAACATTTTGGCATCATATGAAAATAACTGGTATAGAATGGACAACGGTTTGGCAATGGGTCTCCCTCTAAGTGGGATTGTTTCCATCATTATTTTAAATCATTTTGAACAACAAGTGCTTCAAAAATTCCAAAGAACAGCACAAAGCACAATTTATATTAGATATGTGGATGATATATTTATAGCAGCACCATAAAACACAATCAAAGATATCTTACATGAACTCCACACTCTAGCCTGATTTTTAATTGCACATATGAGGATAAGCAAAGGTTGTCAAGTAACTTGATTTAATAATCAACAGAGAGAATGTTGTACTCAACTATTACATGATAATCAAACCTTTGTGCATTAGAGGTTACCTCCAATCACTCTCAAAATCCCTAAATCACAAAACTACGCAGGACTATCTGCCTTCTTATTTAGTAATCACCATCTATGCAAAATTAGAGTGAGTAAAGAAAAATTAACATCACAA
>JAQFVV010011598.1:0-11398 GCA_028023455.1 Epiperipatus broadwayi | reverse complement strand
TTAAAGTAAAGAAGTGTATATATTTATTAACAACTTTGAATGACAGCTAAAATCAAAACATTTGCAATTCTGTATTTAAAATATCAACAGAAAAATAATTTTCATGTGATGACATGGCAAATGAATATTGTATACATGGCACAATATTTTTTTATGAAATTTAATTAATGCAAATCAATACAAGTATTTAATTAATAAATGAAACATGTTTCTAAGTATTTCTCCTTTATTATCACTTTTGCAGTGTATAAAAAAATGGCAGAACTTTTATTACTATACAATATTTGAATTTATGTTATATATTGACTTAAAAATGTTTGTAATGAAGTAAGTATAAGTAATAAATTTGTTCATTTTATTTTTATTACATTAATTTTTTTTATTTTAAAAATTCATTAGTAAATTGTATTTAAGTTACATTAAAATATTAGTTGTCATAGAATTATAGATGTGTATTTGAGTGACTTTATGCATTTCTAAACTTTTTTAGATCTAAAGCCCACTTTGAACCCATGATTTGAAAATAATAGTATTCTACATATATTACAAAAATTTATTATCAGAATGATAATCTGATGATTTAAATTCTAAAAATTTTGTTGTAGTATATCTTCATGAGCATTTCATCAAAATTATTTTAAAAATATATTGTGATAATAATAATATATTGATTGAATTTAATACTTTAAGCAATATAGATAGAAAAAAAATCAATACACAACTTTTACATTTATAAAATTCTCATTCTTTTCTTTTCACATATTAACTTGCTTTCAATTTTTTAACACCAAATATAAATTTTTAAGTTATTGATATGATTAAAATAAATAATTTTGTTTTATTAATAGAAGTATATATTCGATTAAATATCCACATAGATTTGCATACATAATTATTTACGAAAACTATTTAATACTTTTATTAGGAGATATAAAATTACATATAAGCACACTCATATACATATATAAACATATACTAACTATTATACAATTACAAATATCCAGTAACGCCCTCTGTTTAAAGATCTATATCTCAATAATAGCAAACCTTAAAATGATACCACTTTAAGGTTGTATGCTAAACGATGTTAAATATTGAAATACAGACCTACTCAAACACAGAGCATGAAATTTTAAATAAGCAAACGATCTTAAATTTTGCTAATAAACTAACAAGTTTACAAAGTTATTAAAGACAAACTAAACATTAGATTTTAATCTTTTAAATTCCTCCCAAACTATAAATGAAAAGAAAGTTACTGTTAACACTAACTGAAATAATTATAGAAAATATACAAACCATTATACAATTACAAATATCCAGTAACGCCCTCTGTTTAAAGATCTATATCTCAATAATAGCAAACCTTAAAATGATACCACTTTAAGGTTGTATGCTAAACGATGTTAAATATTGAAATACAGACCTACTCAAACACAGAGCATGAAATTTTAAATAAGCAAACGATCTTAAATTTTGCTAATAAACTAACAAGTTTACAAAGTTATTAAAGACAAACTAAACATTAGATTTTAATCTTTAAACTCCTCCCAAACTATAAATGAAAAGAAAGTTACTGTTAACACTAACTGAAATAATTATAGAAAATATACTAACCATTATACAATTACAAATATCCAGTAACGCCCTCTGTTTAAAGATCTATATCTCAATAATAGCAAACCTTAAAATGATACCACTTTAAGGTTGTATGCTAAACGATGTTAAATATTGAAATACAGACCTACTCAAACACAGAGCATGAAATTTTAAATAAGCAAACGATCTTAAATTTTGCTAATAAACTAACAAGTTTACAAAGTTATTAAAGACAAACTAAACATTAGATTTTAATCTTTAAATTCCTCCCAAACTATAAATGAAAAGAAAGTTACTGTTAACACTAACTGAAATAATTATAGAAAATATACTAACCATTATACAATTACAAATATCCAGTAACGCCCTCTGTTTAAAGATCTATATCTCAATAATAGCAAACCTTAAAATGATACCACTTTAAGGTTGTATGCTAAACGATGTTAAATATTGAAATACAGACCTACTCAAACACAGAGCATGAAATTTTAAATAAGCAAACGATCTTAAATTTTGCTAATAAACTAACAAGTTTACAAAGTTATTAAAGACAAACTAAACATTAGATTTTAATCTTTAAATTCCTCCCAAACTATAAATGAAAAGAAAGTTACTGTTAACACTAACTGAAATAATTATAGAAAATATACAAACCATTATACAATTACAAATATCCATGCGCCCTCTTTAAAGATCTATATCTCAATAATAGCAAACCTTAAAATGATACCACTTTAAGGTTGTATGCTAAACGAGGCAAATATTGAAATACAGACCTACTCAAACAGAGCATGAAATTTTAAATAAGCAAACGCATCTTAAATTTTCGCTAATAAACTAACAAGTTTACAAAGTTATTAAAGACAAACTAAACATTGATTTCAATCTTAAATTCCTCCCAAACTATAAATGAAAAGAAAGTTACTGTTAACACTATCTGAAATAATTATAGAAAATATACTAACCATTATACAATTACAAATATCCAGTAACGCCCTCTGTTTAAAGATCTATATCTCAATAATAGCAAACCTTAAAATGATACCACTTTAAGGTTGTATGCCAGGCGTTGCATGTTAAATATTGAAATACAGACCTACTCAAACACAGAGCGCTGAAGTTTTAAATAAGCAAACGTATCTTAAATTTTGCTAACAAACTAACAAGTTTACAAAGTTATTAAAGACAAACTAAACATTAGATTTTAATCTTTTAAATTTCCTTCCCAAACTATAAAATGAAAAGAGAAGCTGTTGCCAACACCATCTCGAAATAATTATAGAAAATATACTAACCAATATAATTACAGTCATCCAGTAACGCTCTCTGTTTAAAGATCTATATCTCAACACATAGCAAACCTTAAAAATGATACCACCTTGCGTATTGTATGCTAAACGATGTTAAATATTTGAAATCACAGACCTACTCAAACACTAGAGCATGAAATTTTAAATAAGCAAACGACCTTAAATTTTGCTAATAAACTAACAAGTTTACAAAGTTATTAAAGACAAACTAAACATTAGATTTTAATCTTTAAATTCCTCCCAAACTATAAATGAAAAGAAAGTTACTGTTAACACTATCTGAAATAATTATTATTGAGATATAGATCTTTAAACAGAGGGCGTTACTGGATATTTGTAATTGTATAATGGTTAGTATATTTTCTATAATTATTTCAGATAGTGTTAACAGTAACTTTCTTTTCATTTATAGTTTGGGAGGAATTTAAAGATTAAAATCTAATGTTTAGTTTGTCTTTAATAACTTTGTAAACTTGTTAGTTTATTAGCAAAATTTAAGATCGTTTGCTTATTTAAAATTTCATGCTCTGTGTTTGAGTAGGTCTGTATTTCAATATTTAACATCGTTTAGCATACAACCTTAAAGTGGTATCATTTTAAGGTTTGCTATTATTGAGATATAGATCTTTAAACAGAGGGCGTTACTGGATATTTGTAATTGTATAATGGTTAGTATATTTTCTATAATTATTTCAGATAGTGTTAACAGTAACTTTCTTTTCATTTATAGTTTGGGAGGAATTTAAAGATTAAAATCTAATGTTTAGTTTGTCTTTAATAACTTTGTAAACTTGTTAGTTTATTAGCAAAATTTAAGATCGTTTGCTTATTTAAAATTTCATGCTCTGTGTTTGAGTAGGTCTGTATTTCAATATTTAACATCGTTTAGCATACAACCTTAAAGTGGTATCATTTTAAGGTTTGCTATTATTGAGATATAGATCTTTAAACAGAGGGCGTTACTGGATATTTGTAATTGTATAATGGTTAGTATATTTTCTATAATTATTTCAGTTAGTGTTAACAGTAACTTTCTTTTCATTTATAGTTTGGGAGGAATTTAAAGATTAAAATCTAATGCTTTGGTTTGTCTTTCTAACTTTTGTAAACTTGTTAGTTTATTAAAGCAAAATTCTAAGATCGCTGGTTTATTTAAAATTTCATGCTCTGTGTTTGAGCAGTCTGTATTTCAATATTTAACATCGTTTAGCATACAACCTTAAAGTGGTATCATTTTAAGGTTTGTTATTATTGAGATATAGATCTTTAAACAGAGAGCGTTACTGGATATTTGTAATTGTATAATGGTTAGTATATTTTCTATAATTGTCTCAGTTAGTGTTAACAGTAACTTTCTTTTTCATTTATAGTTTGGGAGGAATTTAAAGATTAAAATCTAATGTTTAGTTTGTCTTTAATAACTTTGTAAACTTGTTAGTTTATTAGCCACCTTTAAGATCGCTTTGCTTATTTAAAATTTCATGCTCTGTGTTTGAGTAAGAGTCTGTATTTCCAATATTTAACATCGTTTAGCATACCAAAGCTGAAAAGTGGTATCATTTTAAGGTTTGCTATTATTGAGATATAGATCTTTAAACAGAGGGCGTTACTGGATATTTGTAATTGTATAATGGTTAGTATATTTTCTATAATTGTTTCAGTTAGTGTTAACAGTAACTTTCTTTTTCATTATAGTTTGGGAGGAATTTAAAGATTAAAATCTAATGTTTAGTTTTATTCTTTAATAACTTTGTAAACTTGTTAGTTTATTAGAAAAATTTAAGATCGTTTGCTTATTTAAAAATTTCATGCTCTGTGTTTGTGTAGGTCTGTATTTCAATGTTTAACATCGTTTAGCATACAACCTTAAAGTGGTATCATTTTAAGGTTTGCTATTATTGAGGATATAGATCTCTTCTAAACAGAGGGCGTTACTGGATATTTGTAATTGTATAATGGTTAGTATATTTTCTATAATTATTTCAGTTAGTGTTAACAGTAACTTTCTTTTCATTTATAGTTTGGGAGGAGTTCTAAAGATTAAATCTAATGTTTAGGTTGTCTTTAATAACTTTGTAAACTTGTTAATTTATTAGCAAAATTTAAGATCGTTTGCTTATTTAAAATTTCATGCTCTGTGTTTGAGGTAGGTCTGTATTTCAATATTTAACATCAAGTTTAGCATACAACCCAAAAGTGGTATCATTTTGAGGTTTGCTATTATTGAGATATAGATCTTTAAACAGAGGGCGTTACTGGATATTTCTTTTGTAATTGTATAATGGTTAGTATATTTTCTATAATTATTTCAGTTAGTGTTAACAGTAACTTTCTTTCTTTTTTATATATATAAAATGTATTTTATTTTATAACAAATATATTCAACATAAAATATCAATGAGAAATGAAGACCTTAAATAGAAGTTTGAGATTTAATAATAACTACTATTATTATATTAACTCGTATTTTTTATTTATATATTGTGTTGATCATGAATAATTCTTAATGCTGATACAATTTACGATAATAGAAAGTATAGGAGATTTGAACTCAGATTTTCAAGCACCCTTCAACTATCCATACTATCTCATACAACTTATACACATGACCTACACAACATAGAGAAAAGATAAATAATCACCAATATACATATTTCGTGCTAAACCAGCACTTCTGTTAGCCTCAGATTATCATCTCCCACACACATATATAATCAGTGCTCATTTATATTAAGATAACAAATCTTCATACTTTAATGGACAGTCTTCAATCCACTCCAACCTCCAACTTTCCAGCCATCCAATATCATTGAAAATCTGATGATGAAAACTCCAATCCCATGCTGATGCTAATATTATTGCCATGCCCATGTTGACCTGAAGTCATTCTGACTCATCATGTATAGGACCATATCCATTTACATACAGGATACAAGCTTGATGTGTAAATATTTGAAAACTAGGTACTCTTCACAAACCTGGGAGCTTTAATGTTAAGCATAGGGGATTTGAACTCAGATTTTCAAGCACCCCTTCAACTATACACACTATCTCATACAACAACTGATACACATGACCACACACATGTAGAAAAGATAAATAATCACCAATATAAGTATTTCAAGCCAAACCAGCACTCATCAAGATAGAAAATCTTCATACTTTAATGGATAGGCTTCAATCCACTCCAACCTCCAACATGGGCATAACAATAATGTTAGCAATTAGCACTGGGATTGTAAATGACTGAAAGTATGTAATTATCTACCGCTTGGTAGATCTCTCATTCATGCATATCCTAATGTATATAATTAATTTATATTATTAAACTATTTTTATTGTCTAACTTTATTTGAGTTGTTCAAATTATCTTGTTCTCCACTTCCACATGTCCATATGCCTTTTTTTAGCAAATTCACAAATGGGGTTCAAACCCTCTTTTAATAATTTAAATATTTACCATGATTCCTAATTTATCTAATACTTATTTTATTTAAGTTCCTGATGTAATTAATGTGTAAGTCTTATTGTCGCCCTGCTCTGGTCCGAACTTAAGAATAAATTTTTTGTGCCATCATTATATGTTAGCCCATTAGATGTTTGATCTGGGGACTTAGGGAAATGGGTTTGAACCCAGGTTGGTTCTGATCTAAATTTCAGGCTTGACTGGATTTAAAATAGTATTTTTTGAGTTCCAGCTCATGTTAGAAGGATCAATATGTTTTGACTGGTACACATGACAATGGCAAAAAAATCCCATGAGACAACTTAGTGTGACTATACATACGGTATAGAAACCACTAATCAACATTTTAGTTAAGGAAAAAAGTGGGGAAATCAGGAAGAACCTCATAGATAAGTACATGAAATTTCTACTGATGGCTGCCTTTGACAGGATGGCTCAGTTGGTTAGAGGACATCATAAAATTCAATAATCAAGAATCTAAGGTCCAGGTTTGAATCTCATGTTGGTACTGTCACCGATCAGAAGCCAGCAACACCTGAAGGAGAGGGGAGACAATACCTCTCGAAACATTGTGCATATACTAATCTATGAGGTTTCTCCTGATTTCTCCACTTTTCCGTAACTGCAAAGTTGATTAATGCTTTCCATATATTTGAGATAATATATTTTCATTACCTATACTATTGTTTTAACAGTATTAATAAATGTAATTATTTTGCCATATAAAAATTATGATTTGAGATATATAATATCAATAAATTAAACTGCAGTAACCTCTAAAAAATGTATATTTGTGTGATTTTGTGGTAACTCTTTTCATCTGGTAGTGCTGAATTTGTTTCACCTATAGTAATCAATAGATGCCAGAAGATTTGTGCAATAAAATCCCTATCTACTCATCCAATATCCCCAGACTCATTTGAGTTCATTGATTTATATTTGATTAAATTAGTAAAGTTAGTTACTGGGGGGTGCATTAGATTCTCAGGTATAGACGTACTTCTTTTAGATCCAAAGCTCTTCATTTTCAAATAGCCATAAACTAAAAAGTACTCTGGTGACAATGGATGAGTGATGTCAAATGCACAACCCTTCTGGCATCTACTGAGTACTATAGGATAATAAAGATGGCATTACTCTATGGAGAGAGTTAATACTATTATAATTAATTGCTTTACTAAATTTTTGAGTTAATTTGGAGTTTGAGGTTAATTTATTTTAAATATCAAGATATTTTTATTATTATTTATTTTGTTTGAAAATATATCAAACTATATAAATAATTATATAAACTTAAAAATATCCAATTGAAGTCAGTAAAAGTTGAAGAAAAATTAAGTAGATGCTGAGCTGATGGTTAATATTCGTCACAATCAGTTTATATGCTATTCTGAAATGACAATCAGAACTCTGGACCATTGTTTTTGATTAATTGCTAACTACATTCAGATATTCTCATTTCGGGCAAGAATTACATGTTGCATGAAAAAATATAAGATATCTAATCATGAATTAGGCTGTATAGAATTACTATTATAAATTTTGTGATATTACAAATTACTGTATTGCTTAAATACAAGTAGCTGGTGTCTCCTAAAGTCTACAAAAGTTTACATATATTTTTAAAGTCTATTTGAATTTGATTCTATATTATTAATTATCTTTCATTGAGTTAAATCATCAAAAATTTCCTGCCAGCAATATTCTCATGCAAGAAGTATTTCTACAAGAATCTGAATCTTAAAATCTTAATGGATTGTTTATATATATATGCCAAAAAATATAGATAAAATTACATATTTTATACAATTGGCCAAAAGTTCTCTATGATGAGTTGAAATCAATGAAATAATTTTACTAATAATTTTCTTTTATATTATTTTTTAATATAATTATTTATCTCCATTAATTTGATAAATTAAGGTTGCCTTAATATATATATATATATATATATATATATATATATATATATATATATAAGTTAATATGTATTTGAAAATTGCATTGGAAAGAAATTTTAGCTATTTTGTGCTTCCCATTAAATGATTATGTAGCTGATGTGAATAGAAACTATTATATTTCATTAAATTTCTTATTACTTTTTTTCAAAACAAAGTCAATGCTGAGTTACCTTGAAATCTACACAGGTTGTAACTTAAATTAAGGAAACCATTTGTCAGCTCAACTTTCAACATGTCTTTATTAATATGAGCAGTTATGTCTATATCCAAATTAAAATTCAACTCACACATGAATCTAGCTATAAATTCTTTTTAGAATTGACAAATATAAGCTTCATGCCTTATTTAAACAAACTGCAAGATTATATTAATAAAAGATTCTTTAGTTGAAAAATTTTGAAGAAGTCAGTTGTTAAAAATTTTCATGTTTTTTTTTTTACCTTTTTGCATAAAAACATTTAAAAATAATGATACTTTTAATATATAATTGCTTTTTGCTATATTTTATATATGCATAGATGATATATACATTATGTAATATGTGCAGATTAATTGAAATAAATCAAGGACTATGTATATAAATTCTCATATTTTTCAAATTTATTTTTCAACTCTAATAATATTTTTAAAAGTATTTATATAAACTATGACAATTCTATCACTGAAATATGCAATTTTTAATACAGAGTATTCTTTTAAAAGTCTAATATTATATTCACAATACAAAGAAAAACTAATTTTGGCATTTCATTGCAATTAAATATTTGTAGTTCATGGTTTCATTTTCTATTTTTGAATGTAGTAGCATTTGCATTTGAAAAGGATGCTTATTAATAATGTGCATCAATGTTATGTTTAATGTTGTTAATATTATTTCATTTATATTAGTATTGCATTTAATTAAATTTATTTAAACTATTAATGTGCATCAGAATGAAAAAAAAAGTCTTGTTTACAGTATTACTACATTGTTTTGTAATGTAATATTGACGATTAAGCCAATGCACAGGTGCTTTAACTACTTCAGCTTCAAGCCGCCATATTGAACTTTTTAAAATACTGGCCTGATACACAATTTTCACAATAACTTCAGTTTGGAATATGTTAGAGCAAAAACAATTACATTGCTAGAAACTAGAAAAACTAAGGAAAACAATAAGCATAAAATAAATAGTTATAACTATATAAAAAATATGAAAAAAAGAAATTTTCACAAACCGAAATAATTATTATTTTATTGTTTGTTCATAATTTGAAAATTAACATTAACTAAAATGCAAATTACATCTTCAGTGATAATTTCTTTTGTATTCCTCACAAAAAAAATCTTTCTAAAGATATATAATAAGTCTTACCTGAGATAATCCATAGCTATTAAAATGTCCGAAATGTCCCTTTATAAGAGTTCTTCATTTTTATCTTCTACCCCAACTGTTGCAAATTATCAAGGCGCCTGGAAGAAAAGAGTTCTCCCTAATAAAAAGATAAAAAATAAAAAAATTAAAATTCTAACAGAATATAAAAATAATGAAGGAAGTGGAAAATTATTACTTACCATTATAAATACAATAAAAAATAAAATGTCATCATCATCATCATAGTACAGGTATATTATAAAAAGCTTATGTGTATATGTATGAATCATGAAAGTTCTGCTAATGGTTATGGAAAAACTCAAAAGCCTGTTAAACAATATGCACTATTTTGATTTTAGACTTTGGATAAACCAACCTTGTTTATAACATCATCATCATCATACTGAATAATCATTGCCAATACAGAAAACAATTTACAAATTTCTCATTTCAAGAGGCAGACAATGATTACTAAAAAGGTTCTATGGCAGATATTTATATAAAAAATGTTTATATTCTAAACTCTTCCAAGATACGTGCCTTCCAGAGAAGCATACCTGTTCATATATGCTAATATAAATATGCAAAATATTTCATCATGCCAGATCTTGTTTACCAATTGGAAAAGCAATCAGTAATGAAGCTGAAACAAAATTCTAATAAGGAAGGCAATCAGGCAGTCATATGGCCTATAAAGTATAAAATGAAGTTAGTAAAAACAAGTTAATAAAACAACAAATAAAAACTAAATTAGTAAAACAAAAACAATGAAAACCATGTTTAGTAAAACAAAAATTAGTTAAAAACAGAATAAAAAAATTACTGCATTATATACAATCAATTTGCTAGAGAGGAATAAATTGTAAATAGTCTTGAATCAGTGTGTCAACCATTCATCCATTGTGCTGGTAGCTAAAACAAACCAACAAAAAAAAAAACAATAATAAAAACATTACTCTTTCATATGTGCTACCTATCACAGAGTAAAAAATCAGTCAGTCATTTTTCTTGAGTGGCATATTTATTAGTTTCTCCGAGTAATAGTTGATAAAGCTTTTTATCAAATAATATTAAAAAAAATCTAAAATTGAATACTTACCTACTATAGAAAACTTCAAACCTGGAGTTTTAGTAAAATTTCTACATTCACAGGTTTGCAGGTTACGCTTGGACACAGATTACTGTTTACTAGATGAAGGACCTGGCCGGGATATTGTTGGGAACACTTGTTGATGGGGCCTGGTGTATTGATATCATCCAGAAAAGCACTCGTAGTTTTTTCTTTTGGCTGGTAAAGGAGTTTTTCTTCTGATGACGAAAAATATTCTTCAAGATCACTACAACTAACACTATCCTCGGAGTCAAAGGCTTAGATGGGACAAATTCATCACCGCTGGAATAATCCGTATCAGAGGCCATCATGTCCCATTCATTTATTTTACGTATTTTGTTTCCAAGTTAATCCTAACAAATTGTGAAAAAATTTTAAAAAAATTGACCTTATTAGCAGAAAATTAATAAAAATTTTATTTTTAACTTACAGAAAAATGGCTGACTACCTAGCTAAAAGAGGCAAAAGACAACGAAGAGAATTATGGTATAGACGAATGCAGTAGTCCTATAGTTTTTCCGTAATTTCAAACAGAAAAACGAACTTCAACAACGAACATTAACGGCGCAATCGTGCGACAAACTGAAGTAGTTAAA
>JAQFVV010011597.1:0-11434 GCA_028023455.1 Epiperipatus broadwayi | reverse complement strand
TGCTAAAAGTGATATCCACTTGATCACCTACCATTCTTACAACACAGTATTCAAATATAGGTCAAGTATACATTTTTCTTTAAAGAATGGAGAATTTCCAAAACAAGCTTAGAATTTTTTAGGAGCTGAGAGATATTGGTACGGTCAAGCTAGTACATTCGCGCAACAGAATCTAGAGTCCAAGCAAAGATACCAAGCCTGACCAGTATGAGATGGTCAGATCCTCGAGACTAACCGTATTTCAGCTTCTTAAAACCTGTGTTCCAAGACTCACGACCCTACGGATGACCACCTTGAAAGATATATGTAGATATCCTTTTTATTACCATGAACCACATAGGTCAGGCAGAAGCAATGGGACTCAGAAAAAAAAAAAATGGAATTTAGTAACTATATATTTTTAAAACTAATTAATGCATCGTAAATCACATATATAATATGAAGAATTTTGAATTGGATTGAAATAAATAAGATCCAAGATCAGAGTAATTTATTAGATTGTATGTTATTTTCTGCAGATTAAATGTGACGATTTTTATCTATATTATTCTTGCATTTTACAATTAAAAGTCACATAGCATCTAACATTTTGGAAGGCGCTTCAACCTTCTCACCTTACAATTAGACTTATTTTACATTTGTTATTTTATTTGGTAGAAGTTAAATATTGCTTTCATCATTTACTTTATTATCTTATTGATCAGTCTAACCATTGAGCTATCTGAGAACCAAGATTATGCTAATCCCTCTTATTCCTATGGTTTTCATCCACTTAATCGGTCAAAGCCTTATTTTCACATATATGTAGAGAACATTTAAGAGTCAAATTTATCTATAATATATTCAAGCTACTTATACATGATACCGAAACAAGGCTCTTGTATATGTCAGATATTGGCTGAAACTTAATTTAAGGGAGGAAGAGTTGTCAACTAAAAAGACCAGTGCTATAGAACTGGTAGACAGTTATACTAAATGTCGCTCTGCGGATGGATTAATATTTGGGGTTTTAAAGTTAACTTCGGAACCCTGTGACCGATCGCTTCATGCTGCTAAAGAGGGTAATTGGGTACCTAACACTATTGCCTGGAATTTGGCATCAGGTCTTATTCGTAGTACGACCAAAAGTGTAGAGAGGGATGGCCGTTCAGAGTTCCATCTTAAGAAAAATGCAACATTGTGAAAGTTTAATCTGTATTATAAAATTATCTCATCCGCCAAGCAAAAGAGTTGAGCTAGTTTAATGTATTTAGCCACGAAGAATGATAGCTAACAGTGGAATCATTAAAAAGCCAACTCTAATACAGCATTTTAATAATCACTATGCTATACCTTGTCCAAATGGGCGTGCTTTAAAATATTCTTTGCTTTCTAGTTTCAAAATCTCTCAAATAACACATTTGATTATACGATTAATTAATAAAAACAGAAAAGGGGAAAAAAGTATATTTGGGAGGGCTTTCACAAAGGGAGAATAGATAACAAATATACCTTGTTCAAAGCTTGGATATTTCCTAGTGAAAATTAAGTTAGAAATTTCCTTTGGGTTAAAACCAAGATTCCCTTGTAAAAATTGCAACAAATAATTAAATAGTCAAGGTCAAAGATAATAAAATATTTACCGTAGTATAAGCGATTCATTGACAGTTCTCAGAGGTATTCGAACATCGTGCATTAGAAGCTACGATAAAATAATTATCAAATGAAGAGGGGTCATTCTCTCTACTCTTTTATTATTAATATTAGCTTATACCAGCTGTTAAGAAGCATTAACTTACCGCAATTTATATTTAAAAAAAAATAAAAAATAAATAAAAGAAACCATAGTCACAACTCGAAACAGTGAGAAAGTTAAAAATAAAATTATTAAAATCATTTAGTTAGGAAACCTATTGAGAACATTAGGTCAGAATTATATAATTCGATTTAAGAATAAGAATTTCCATACAGCAATTTACTTGAAATCAAGGTTTTAGAATTAAAAATACATTTTATAAGTCTACGACTTAAAGAAAAATTAAGATATGAGCCTGCAGTTAGAAATGGTGAGATTACGGTCAAATATTTTAGTGATTGAGCAAAATGAATTTACAGGAGTCTTTTGTGGCGGCTTATTTATCATCATTCTTCCACCGTTAAACCAAAGAGATATTAACATGACATCACCTATTAGAGTGGTGGTTTCAGGATGGAAGTAGAGGCCGTCTTATTCAATCTAGAACTTATTAAAGACATAACATATTTAATGACAATTTCTCTATATTTAGTATAAAAATCGTATCTTCTTTGGATGTCTGAAATATTCACGGTTGCTTTTGGTTCAGGATACATGGATTCAAAACTTAACGATGGTCCAAAGGCAAAACTTCTAGATACCAACATTAAGCTGTAAAAGTTCAAATTCAATGCTGTCAAAGTTTCAAAAAGTAAAATCTAAGATAATATCCTTTGTGACGCCACTTTAAAGCTTATGGTTATCGACCCATATTTTTTTTAATTTCATCTCCGTTAAAATTCCATTTTCTAATTTGCTTATTCAATTAGTGTTGATTTTCCCCGTGTGTGACAATTCTTTTTAGGTTGTATAACTTTTCTCTGATTGTAATTAATTAAATGGATTAATCAGTTCTTAATCAGATATTAAATTTCTTTCCCTAATTAAAGTCAGAATTTTGTTCATTTCAGATTTATACTATGTAAAATCCCTACTATTAAACTTACTTTTATTAAAGCGGAATCTCAAAATAATTTAAAATCAATTAAGCTAATTATTTTGATTAGCTTTAACTTTTTAGAAACTAAAATAAAGTGCGCTTCTGTTTCAATTTATTTCTGCAGCAAAGCTTTTATAAACTTAGTTCATATTAATGCTCTTTTTAGAAAAAATCTTTCTTTAAAAGAGGCTAATCGTGCAATTACAGTCAATCTTAACTTCATTGTTTTGTTCAATTAAGGGTTTATCAATAAAATGAAACCAGAAGTTAGTAATGTTATTTAAATCAATATTTTATATATATATATATTATATAACATATATATATATATATATATATATATATTCAATATAGGTGGATTATTATTATAACATCACTAGTTATATAATAAATTAATAAAATTGACCTTCATTATTGCCTGTTTAAAAAATGTTTGCTTTGATTAATTATTCGCTATATTAACTCTAGCATTCATATTCAATTATACATTCTTTCATTAGCATGCATATATAATACCTGTTTATGTAGCATTAATTTAAATTTTAATCCACAAATCTTAATTTGGGCTATTAAACAGGTTTGAACTTAGCACAGACGAGTGGGTTATTAGGATGGTTGGTGAAACGGTGAGGGATTTGAAGACAACCGTTTTAATATGAAATCTATATTGTCACCCAATCAGTACACAGTAAATGGACATTTACTCATTTTATTAAATAAAAAAAAACAATAAACTTATGCAATGCAATGAGTTATTTAAAACTGTTTTACCGTATATATGAGATGCTCACACTAAATATGAGATCAAATACATGATATATGTATATTTGTAATGGATATAATAATATCTTGATAACTCTAATCTGTTTTGAAAATCATTGAAAATTTCAACAGAAAAAGAGCTGTTATCTCATAACTTTAGATTATAGTATTAATATTATTTTAAACGATTCTGATATATAATTTTTTTAAAATGTAGATTTTAATGTAATGCTTTTATTGATGTTAAAGTTGGAAAAAAATCTGAAAATATTGGCATATTATGAACTGCAGCTAAGATCAAAAGACTTCTCCGCTGTTCTTTGTCAGAAGGAACATTCAGAGGCCACTTACATCTTTCTGATCTAATTTTCACATGAAGATTTTAAAGTATAATGAAATATGATTAAGATATTTTTGATTATTTTTACATACTAATTAGTTGATTATTATACAGAAATACACAAGCAGGATTTCAATTTACTTATTTGTGTTTTATTTTTAGAAAGAGAAATTAATGAACTTGACCATAATATAAAAAGAAAAAAACTGCCAGTGTCTATTATATCATTATCTGTTAAATTGACTTGGTGTTAAAATCTTTTAAGATATTATAATTTTAAAACATCAGATTTAATAGCAGAATTTGATAGAGTTATAATTCTATCTTCATTTATTGACATTAAAAAAGGCAACTTAAAAATAAATTTGTTAATTTTTAGGTTACAGTCAGTTTTAAACATTTTAATTAAAATGATCAAATGGAATTTCAGAATAACAAGTCATTTATAAAATTCAATTAAAAAGAAATCATATTTTGTCTGTTGAGTTTTTAAGAACAGACTAATCAAACATTTTCAAAAACTCACCCCAAAAAAAACAATAGAAACCGTCAGGAACCCAAAAAAATAATAATATATTCCATTAAATCATCAAAATTGGACAAGAATAAATATCTTTATGCTGTTCTTCCATAAAATAATAATCAGGAAAATAATAATTTTTTTACAACAGCTATATAAGCATCAAATTTTTTTTTTGTTTCATTATTGAACACTAGATGATATTTTATGTCTGAAATAGTTTATTAATGCAATAGATTATTAACATTTGAAAAAGGGTACCAATCTAAAGTGCTGAAAAAGGCTTCTCTTTAATATATAAAAAATTTATATTTATATAGCTGTTGTAAAGAATTTATATTTTCTGATTACTATTTTCATTAAATTTAACAAAACAAGTAAAATAAAGTTGTAAAAAGAGATAATAGCCAAAGAAAGAGAAAATAAGCAAATTATTTTAGATAGTTAAAATAATTAAAATCATATAAAGGTTTTGTAAATATATTTGAATTTATTATTGATTAATATACATACTCTAAATGTGTTAAGTTTACATGCATTTTACTTGGCATAAATGTTCAATAAATTAGTTGACAAATATTATTTGATAAAATAAAAGAATTTTTTAATCAAAGTAAATTAATTAATTGTGATCTAAAACATATTCATAATTAACATATGCTAATGCTACAATGGGCTGTGGAAATTTTGTTGAACCAGATAAGAACTAATAATGTAAAATGTATTAATTATAACCATTAAACATTTATTTTAAAAAAATAAAAATAAAATTTCATCTATCTAATTATTTTCTGATATCTCTCTATCTTTTTATTTGAAAAGTCAGAAAAATAAATTTGCACCTAAAGTAAATGGACTCCTAATATTTCTTTCCTGCTGCAAAAGTTATGTTGTTAATCTCCAAGAATATTAAATATAAAGTTAAATGTTTTATATGTCAAATATAATTCTTGATAATATTCTTATAATTCAATGCAATGATATTAAAAAGTAAAAATGTAAAGATAATCTTTAAAAATTTTGAGTTTTTAAATAATTAAATAATAACCTAAAATTTCTGTTTCATCAAATGATAAGACATTCAAAAAGTATATTAATGACTACATTTATATTTTCAAATATATTTTACCAGTAAATACTTACAATAGCCATAATTTTAGTTCTTTGAAAAATATAATTTAAAGCTAACACATAAAATCATGCATTTTCAATTTGTTCTTGGTTGCATTTTTATAATGATAAAAATTTTTATTTTCTTGCTTTCACTTTTTAATTTCTTGACATTTTTTGATAAAAATATGAATTTGATGAACAACTAAAATGAAAATAGTAAATTTTTAAATAAAAAAAAAACATTTAATAAACAGAATATATATAAAAAAAGTAAATAGTCAAATACTAAGAGTCCATTTTATGCATGCAGGTAATAAAATGTTTTTGGACAAATAAATAATTATTTTTTCAAAAAACAATATTTGTATAGATCTTGTAATAAAGTATGAATTGAATGATGATTTTTTTTGTAAAAAAATTAAAATGTAATTTATAAGTATAAAACAATATTGACTGAGGAGTTTTGACAGGAGATATTTATAAGCCTTTTATCTCTGACATCAATGTAGTTTTACTTGACTAATTTGCTGTTAGAAAGTTACTAAAATTTAAATATAAATATCACTTATTTATTTGGAAATGAAGACTTCACAATTTTATTAAAAACAATAAGAATAGATTATAAATGTGTATGTATATAACTTATTTTTGTTTTCAAAATAAAAAAAAATCCCAATGTAAATTCACTAGCATTACCTTCATCTTTTACGTTTACAATATGAGAACACTCTCTTTTTATTTTTGATTAGTTTCAAACAATTTATTTACTGCTTGGGCCTTTATTTTAGTTACTTCACATCATTTAGTCATTGTGTTTAGAACTAATAATTTATAAAAAATCATTTTTAATTAAAATTTCTTTACTATTAAAAATTCAAGCAATAGATTCTTGACATTAAGGGCAAGACATTAAAGTTTTCAAATTAATTTAAGGAATATAAAAAACGCGACACTTAAACTTTTTATCATTCACAATATAGTGAAGTAATGCTACTTATATATTTAGTTGAGAACCAGTTTTTACAATAACATTAGATTACAAAATAAGAACAAATTATATTTTCTATGATGTTGTACAGTAAAAATACAATAAAGCTGAAAAAATATAGTCATTACCATATAAAAAACATTAAACATTATTAAAATTATTAATTTTAAATTTGTTTGTAAATGCCAAATATGAAAGTTTTAAAATAGGAAACATATATTTACTCTTAAATTAGTCTGTGTAATTTACAAAAATTTAATAGTAAAATACATACTTGTTATTAAAAATAGCTTTTTTGATTTTGTAAAAATCAGAACATTTTTTATATACATATTTAACCCTCCTGAAAGCTGAAAAGAAAATTCAATGTTTTCCTGCAGATATTTTTTGTAATCTTTCAACTTTTAATTTTAATATTAAACCATTATTCTATATAAGAATTCAATAAATTGAACTTGATTTGATAGAAATATACATTTATAAATGAAAATTTTTTAAAAAATCATATCGGAATTTTGAAAATATTGAAAAAGAGTGAATTTATAATGAGAATAAAAAAAGTGGTTCTATCATTCAACAGTCAATAGGGAAAGCAGTCTAAAAGCAATTTCAGAAAATGAACAATATTTTTTTGTTTGAATGAGTTATTTTTAAAAATTGATAAATAAATATTAATCTCCAATAACTCTAACTCTACCAAATTCCACCTTACAATATTAAAATTGCTTTATAATTTTTAGAATATCTCCTAAATAACTCCTAGTACAATATCATTATTGATGTTTATTTAATCAATTAATGACTATATTTTTTTGTTTTTATTAGTGAAAATTAGATTTAACTTTTATTTTTAAAAATAAAGCATATACATACAAAACTCTGCATATAGTATCACCATGTGATCACATGATGTTTAGTGGTTTAAAAGCATATTCATATAAAATAAGAATATAATCACATATAAATATACTTGGTTCAGACCTCAAACACTTTTTAGCAAAACTTTATTTGTACATACACTCTATATTTTGACTAACTCTGCAAAGTGTACAAATAAATTTTTACTAAAAAGTGTTTGAAGTTTGGATAAATTGTATTTATATGATATTACGGCAAACATAAAGAAAAGTGTGATTTTGGTAATATAATCACATATACTTTTGATTTTTAATAATTATTATGCAATTATTGTGTAAAAATAACCATAAATCTTAATAAATTTCTCAAAAAACTAAAATTTTAGTTATTTCAAGAATTTTCTTTAAGTAATTTTGCACATTTTCTCAAAATGGCATGCAAAGGATGAAATCCACCCAACACATGGAGGCAGGACTAAAATACTTTGACATTACTGGCTCATTCAATTATATTTACATCTTTATTTTTTTAAAAATTAAAAAATAAGTATTTGAAAATATGTGATTTTGCAATTTTTTTTATTTAAAAATTAACAAAATATCTCAATAGATAATTGTACAGAAGCATGATTTAAAGAAATACAACAACAGTGATTTTTTCTGGATTTCTTTGAATGAGGAGCTTCAAGTCATTTTAAGGAAAAGATAAATTCAAGTTCCAGATAAAATACTATCAGTTTAGGGGTGTTTTTAATTCTTAACAAAATAAATATTAGATTAAGAAATATATTATTTTCAAATATTTATTTAATAATAACATTAATATATTAAAATTTGGAAAGCAAAATGTAATCTAACTGTATTGGCAAAATTTATATTCGAATACACACACACACATATATATATTTTAACCTTAAACATATAAAGCCCCAATTGGGTGGCCACTTTAACCTTCACCTATAACTTCCATCTTCTTCACTTATTTATAATTGCCCAGGCGCCAATTCTATACAAGATAGAATAAAATTTATCATTGTAAATTATATTTAAACTTATTTAAAATGTTTTACATTGCAAATTACCCCATGTCTTCAGCTCATTTGAGATTATAGAGTGTATTCTTTATATATGAGGCCAACAAGGATGATAAAATGTCTATAAACAATAATACTATAAGATTAATTTAAATATGAACTATATTAACCATTTATTAACAAACCTGATGGGAAAATTGACAATTATTACATTTATTATAGGATAGATAAATCTATTTAGACCAGGTACTTTTATATCCATATCACTATCTATTCCAAGCAAAGTAAAAATGTATTATTGGCATTGTAATACTGAGATTTATTACCACCAGACAAACAAAATAATAACTGACTTTTACTGGCATAAGTCTTGTGTGTGGTGAAAATGAGAAACGAACTTAAATAGCCATGCAATTCATTTGACTTTAAATTTATTAAAAGTATTTATTAAAAAAAAAAGACAAAAGAAATAATTATAATAAAAAAATTATTTATGCACCTTGATAACCAATTACATCTCTTTTAAGGCAAAATCGAAATTGAGACTACTATTTAATATATTAATCATATATATATCTTCGGATATGTGCGCATTATTTAAAATATAATGTATTCATGAAATATATTTTATTAGATTATTTATAAACTTAAATAGATGCCATTGAATCAATCATCTTTTACATATTATAAAAAATTATATAACACTGAACCGAGTTCGAATATGTGAATTCGAAACACTGGCCTCTTAGGCATTAATTTTATATTCTTATACTAGCGTAGTGCCCAAACACAAGCTATAAAATATATAACTAGTGTTACATTTCCAGGACATAACTTCTCGCTGTTGAGTTGAACACCAAGTTCAAAGCACCTTTTTTGTTTGTGTATAAACATGGGCGCCCAGCTATCTATTCAAGGATGAATAAATAACGAACTTTGAGCAATGGCCAATACCAACTCAACGCTAAAACCACTAATTAGTTTAGTTGTTTGTAATCACTAATAGATTATACATAATTAGTGGTTAAAAGACTTGATAAAGAATTCAAAAAGGAATTCTATAAAAGAGATTGACAAACAATCGGGGGGAAGAATTGATGGTGTAATTAATCTATTAAAGAAGTTTAATTCTTAAAGACAATTTATTAACTAACATTTATTTTCTAAATTTAAACATTTTATAATTCTAATAAAAACACACACATATTTTTAAATTAATATTTCTAAACTAGTTTAAGTATTCTTTGTATATTTCCATAACCGAACACTGGTATTTATCTAATTTACAACCAATAATATTGATATATGCATTTAACACATATTAACCCATGCACACAATTAATAATAATAAAGTATTACATAGCATTTGAAATTTAAACACACATATCAATAGTTCATTTACGTATGGATATCGAGTTCATATAATTAGACTCATGTGGTATTCTTATTAATTAATGAAATGCAATGGCTATTACAGTATAAATGAAAATAAGCAAATGTTTTACCTAGGATTTTGAACGTAGATTTAACACTTTGTTTTCTTCTTTGCTTGTTGTTTCTTCCAGTATGAATGGTTCCAGTATGAATGCTTATAGCCAGCTGGGACGTTTCGTGCTTGGTGCTCTTGATTTTCAGTGATTACTACTATTCTAAGACAATATAGATACTGATGGAGATTTTCTAAGATGTTAAGCTGACCTTATTTCATGTCCACCATCTGCCTTATCGTTAACTCCTGGCTTGGAGATACACATGCGTTCCCAAGATCTTTTCAACACTGTATATTTATATTTACCATAACTGCTCACTTCACTTCTTAACTTCACTACTTCAATTATTTTAGGAACTTAATTCAACTTTTGTCTCAATTGATTGTCCAGTAAAACAGTTCAGTATTTATACCAATGGGGGGTTTTGTTTTCAATATCCTCCAGCAAATATCCTTTGATAAACATAGCTTGGGAAGATTGCTTAATTAGGTAATAGCCATGCAGAGATGTTAATAATATTTTAATCATTTAACCATTGCCATGTTTTTAAATGACAATCTTTGTTATCTTTCATTTATTAATAATAACATTTATTCTATTGTTGACAATCGCACATATATAATAATAACAAACCTTTTTATACAATTTTCTATTTAGTTTTAACATTATTTTTTTCTTTAATTAAACTTCTTGAATGAAAAGAGATTTGTATGTTTTAACTTTTTAAATTATATTTTATTTAATACTAATAAAAAACTCTTTGTTTTCCTTTATAAATCTCAGTTTAATTTCTCAACCCATGACTCCCCTTAACTTTTAATTAATTAATTATAGCTTTTAATTTCAAAACTAATGCTAGAAAAACTACTTGATTTTTATCTTTTTCAAAAACAAACGGATTAAATTTCTCAAGATTTAATTTTATATCTTCTTTTATTTAAGATTACTTTAATAATAATTCTTAGATAAAAATTATATGTGCCTATATCAATATAGGTACAAACACTTATCAGTTACAATTGGTGTAAATCATCTAACAGTAACTATACAAAATAAATAAATGTGGGGAAAAATAATAACCAAACATTTATATACTTATATGTTTACAATCAATTAATATCTCCAAACTTGATCTACATAATCTAATATTCATCCTTGACCATCTCTGCTCTCAACTCACATTCAATATAACTCATATACTCTGAACTTACAAATAGACAAGATTTTAATTCTTTATTTTTCTTTAAATATACTTTATTAGCTAAATTGCATAATAAATACAACATCTTTAATAATAATAATCTATAGCATCAATGCACAAATCTGGATTCTAATATCACTCCATTAGATACTTTCAACTGAATTATAAAAAATAATAAATTATAATATGGCTCCAATAATAATATCATTACAATGTGGGGGGGGAAAGAATAATAAACAAAACCAATAAAAAATTTCATTATACATCAATTGTAATTAAAAAAAAATTGTTTGTCAAGATCCTATTATTACATATTAAGTTTTTTAAAAGAAAATTGAAGTTGAAAGTTAAAGAAACATACATATTAATTTTAAAAACAATGGTAAATTATAACATAAAAAAAAAAGTTTATCTG
>JAQFVV010011596.1:0-11461 GCA_028023455.1 Epiperipatus broadwayi | reverse complement strand
ATTTGAGTTGGAGGAAGGGTTTGAAGACATGTACATATCTTGAGTACTTGATTTTCCACTCAATAGATAACTTTTAGCTAAGTGCTTAACTTTGGGTTGGTATTTTTAGATCTAGTGTCTGAACCTACCCTGACACCTCTCTTGAGGAGTGCCAAAGCACGAAACCATGGTCAGGGGTTTGGGGAGGGGTTCTGACAGAGATATTTTGAATGTGCTGGCTCTAACTAAGCATTTATCATAAAGCTTGTAGAGGAATTGGCAATCCTCACTGTTTATAACTTACAAGCTTAAGAGATAGGGTCATGTGATCTATGAATTGATCTATGACTTTTATTTTGACTATTTATAGTCTCTGCCAAAAAGTCTTATGCAATTTTATATTGCTATGACTACTGCTATATGGCATGGCTGAAGATCCATCAGCCCCATATAGCTATTTGAGTTGGATAGCTGGGTTTGAAGACATGTACATGTCTGAAAATTTCAGATTTTCCACTCAATAGATAACTTTTAGCTAAGTGCTTAGCTTTGGGTTGGTATTTTTAGATCTAGTGTCTGAACCTACCCTGACACCTCTCTGAGGAGTGCCAAAGCACGAAACCATGGTCAGGGGTTTGGGGAGGGGTTCCTGACAGAGATATTTTAAGTGCTGGCTCTGGCTAAGCATTTATCATAAAGCTTGTAGAGGAATTGGCAATCCTCACTGTTTATAACTTACAAGCTTAAGAGATAGGGTCATGTGATCTATGAATTGATCCATGACTTTTATTTTGACTATTTATAGTATCTGCCAAAAAGTCTTATGCAATTTTATATTGCTATGACTACTACTATATGGCATAGCTGAAGATCCATCAGCCCCATACAGCTATTTGAGTTGGATAGCTGGGTTTGAAGACATGTACATATCTGAAAATTTCTAGATTTTCCACTCAATAGATAACTTTTTTTAGCTAAGTGCTTAGCTTTGGGTTGGTATTTTTTTAGATCTGGTGTCTGAACCTACCCTGACACCTCTCTGAGGAGTGCCAAAGCCAGGAAACCATGGTCAGGGGTTTTGGGAGGGAGTCCTGACAGAGAATATTTTGAGTGCTGGCTCTGGCTAAGCATTTATCATAAAGCTTGTAGAGGAATTGGCAATCCTCACTGTTTATAACTTACAAGCTTAAGAGATAGGGTCATGTGATCTATGAATTGATCTATGACTTTTATTTTGACTATTTATAGTCTCTGCCAAAAAGTCTTATGCAATTTTATATTGCTATGACTACTACTATATGGCATGGCTGAAGATCTATCAGCCCCATATAGCTATTTGAGTTGGATAGCTGGGTTTGAAGACATGTACATGTCTGAAAATTTCTGATTTTCCACTCAATAGATAACTTTTAGCTAAGTGCTTAGCTTTGGGTTGGTATTTTTAAGGGTCTAGTAAGTCTGAACCTACCTGACCCTCTCTGAGGAGTGCCAAGAAACGAAACCATGGTCAGGGGTTTGGGGAGGGGTTCCTGACAGAGATATTTTGAGTGCTGGCTCTGGCTAAGCATTTATCATAAAAAGCTTGTGGAGGAATTGGCAATCCTCACTTTTTATAACCTACGTGTTAAGAGATAGGGTCATGTGATCTATGAATTGATCTATGACTTTTATTTTGATATTTATAGTCTCTCTACCAAAAAGTCTTATGCAATTTTATATTGCTATGACTATTACTATATCGCATACTGAAGATCCATCAATAGATAACTTTTAGCTAAGTGCTTAGCTTTGGTTGCATTATTTTTAGATCATAAGATGTCTGAACCTACTCCTGACACCTCTCTGAGGAGTACTTAAAAGCACCAAACCATGGTCAGGGGTTATGGGAGAGGTTCCTGACAGAGATATTTTTGAGTGCTGGCTCTGGCTAAGGATTCATCATAAAGCTTGTAGAGGAATTCAGCAAATCCTCACGTTGTTATGCCATATGATCGTTTGTTGAATGTATCAATTAAAAAATTTAATACCGAAAGCATTTTAAATTGAATATAAGAAGACTTTGATCAAAAATATGTGCCTTAAAGTGAAATTAGAAAGAAAAATAAATAGTATAAAGTGAAAATTATCGAACCAGCAATCATTGTTTGAAAAAGATACAGGATAAATCAAAAAATGTTATTGCAGCATTATTCAAAATTGACATTTTCTTGCAAAAAAATTATATTTAGATGGGGAATTATTTAAAGATGCTTTATATCTGGTTTAGATTCCATTTTCAATACTTTCTTCTAACAGGCGAGAAATACCGAACTTCAATAAATGATTTACAATTATCCACAAAATACAACAAAAAGAAGCCGCTAAAACATCTGCTAATATCAAAGATCAACTTAAAACTGATAAGGTGGATAGATGCTCTAGGCATTCCCACTTCAAATGGATGAATCTTTAGATGTAACGGGGGACATCTCAATTAATAATAGAATTGGTTTTTCTGAAGCATTCTCTGGGAAAGAAAAGAAAAACATGAGCATGTTCCTTTATAGTCAATGAAAGAAAGAACTGAAATTGATTGACATATGGCCAGCACACAACCATAAGCAAAGGACCATAATTAACTTTATTTAACTGTTTTTTTTTTTAAATAATCCATTCCCACTTTTATATACCAGGTATTTTTCAGCCTTAAATTGTACTATAAAATCTAATAGTCATACAATTATCAATATATTACACAAACATCATTTTTAAAATTTAAAATTTTTTAGCAATTGACCATTCTACCTTATTATGACCTATAGATAAGGGCACAATATATATATATATATATATATATATATATATATATATATATATATATATATATATATATATATATATATATATATATATATTTGACTTTTAGAAAATTGTACTGTGTCATTATTTCTACAGTGCTCAAATTCATGTGGATTCAGGATATTAGCAAATTCAATGAAAAAAAAAAAAAAAAAAAAAGCAAAAATGGAGAAACAACTGATTACAGAATATAGGTGAAAATAAATTTATAGTAGAATATTGATATGACTGTGTGATTAAAACGAAAAGATAAGAATAAAAAATAAAGCATTATTTTCAGATGATATGATTGTTTTTACAAATCATATTTCATCTTTACAACAGGGTACAATATTTATATCTTGGAAAAAGAAAGGAGGACTGAAGTTAATATTCAAAATTGAATGGTACAATGGATTTTAAAATAGGAAAAATAATTATTGTTAATATTAAATTAAACAAAGTTATCCAACAAATATTTTAGTCTGACATTTGCTAGAACTTAAAACATAATTGATGAATCAGTCAAAAATAAATTAGAGAGTAAATATAGTCTGAAAGAAAGGTTTTTAATAAATGTGCTTATCCTCTGTTTACTAATGAACCTTAGTCATGAATATTTTGTAGAATAATACAATACAAAGATTCCAGCCCTCACAGGCAAGCACGGGAAGAATAAATATTAGGATTATTAAAGAGAGATTAAAAGTACAATAAATAAGTAAGAAAAAAAAATAATTGTCACTGCTATTAATAAATAACTTGAAAGACTGAAATTAAAGTTATGTTGGATATGCCACTTACACTGGACCTCAAGAAACTAAGCTACTAAAAAAAAATTTCATAAGGAGAAAGAATGATCAAGATAAAAACATATTGTTTAACAATACAGAAAAAGTGGATTACACTTATAAATATTCTCATCTTGCCACAATATGAAGATGATGTTAGTTTATACAGTGTGTACTGTAAGTCTACCAACATAAAATGTTTGGTGACACATTGCTTAACTTGTTTATTTAAACCATACTGTACAGAGCATAAACATATAACAGTTGTTCTAATCAATTTATTTCTGAACTTTCAAAAAACAATGGCATCATCACTAAACGGAAAATAAATAGAAATGAAATATTCTAAGCATAATGTTGTATAAGACAATTCTTAAAATTCTACCAATCAATCCTTGGATCAATTATTTTCCCTTTTATTTGTATAAGAAATTAACATTTGTATAGGCAACATTTGTTATGTCTTAAGGCTTATGATAACCTTCCTGTTTCAGATGAATATCAGCAAATATATATTTGGAATTTCTGATTTATTTAATACAAAAAAAAATTGACATTATGACTATTATTAATTCATCTTCTCGACAAATCTATCCAAAATAGGATGCTATCTTATGCAGGATGCTATCTGTGAATGATGTTTCCAATGAGATTTCATGATAGTCTAACAATACAGCTTTTTACTATCACTTTACCAGTCTGGCGAATACGGTTAATTTTTGCAGTAATCTATTCCACTGACTTAATTGTTATCAACTTAAAATTATTTGGATTCATTTTCCCTGTTAAATGCATTTTTAAAAAGATGAGTATATATGAAATATTGATGTTGAAATAAATTTAAGAAAAAATGCATTATGGGTGCATATTTTATTGCTATATATACATATTCATATTTTTATTGCTATATGCATGTTCATATTTTATTACTATATATGTATGTTGTGTTTTATTGCTATTTATGCATGTTCTGCCCCATTGCAATATATGCATGTTCATATTTTATTGCCCTATATGCAGGTTCATATTTACTTGTGCAATTTTATGCATGTTCATATTTTATTAATATATATGCATGTTCATATTTTATTACTATATATGCATGTTCATATTTTATTGCTATATATGCATGTTCATATTTTATTGCTCTATATGCATGTTTATATTTTATTGCTATATATGCATGTTCATATTTTATAGCAACATCTATTACAGTAACTTTCTAATGAGCCATAAATGATTATTAATATTCTACACTAGAATTTATAATTATAACTGTATATATATATAAATTATTAATCAATGTCTGTATTTCAATTATAATAAAATATATATAATTATTTTCAAAACAATGCAATAATTAATACAGTAAAAATATTTACAAAAACAAATATATACCATAATTTAATAGAAATCTTTTCAACTATCTATATGATCATTATCAATTAAATTCAAATTCTATTACAAAAAAAAAAACAAAACATTACAAATGTATACAAAAGAATTAAAATTCCTCGTCAACTTTCCCTAATTTATTAATTTTTATATTGTAACCTGTCCTATTTATCAAATGTTTTCATTTTATTAACACGCTTTTAATTTTACATTTATTATTATTTCTTCCAATACTTTCAAAATCTTAACTTTATTAAAATCAAAATCAAAACCATAATTATATGTAACATTATGATCAAAATATACTGAAGCTGATACATCATCATTTATAACAGTCTCTTGTCTTGATTTTGTACAAAGAACATTGCTTGTTATAGAAATGAGTACAAAAATCAAGACAAGAGATATTAAAATAATTATGTATCACCTTTAATATTTTTTGATCATAATGTTGTGTATATATGGTTTAGATTTTAATAAAGACAGATTTACATGTATTGAAATAAATAATAATAAATGTAAAATTAAAAACTATATTATTAAAAAAATGGGAAAGAGCATTTGATAAATAGACGGGCTGCTAATATAAAAATTAATGAATTAATGTATGACATAATTCTTTTTGTATATTATTAGTAACATTTTTCTTTTTTGTTAATACAATTTGAATCTGGTTGATAATGACTACATAGATAGTCGAAAGTACTTTATTAGTATGGTATATATTTGTTTTTTAAAATATTTTTACTGTATTAAATTATTCTATTGTTTTGAATATATATCAAGAGTTCAAATATATCAATTAGTTATATGATGATTTCACTCTTATATTATTGAAAGCCCATTTGCTTACAGGTTACACAATCTTAAATGTTCTAAAAGTTATAACTTAATTTCTCTCCATTTCAAATTTTTTAAAAGAAATAATGATACTGTAACAAGAATTAAGTATCTATAACTTTGTAAATTAATACAAAATATTAATGATGAGAAAATATAATTTTGAGTTAGCAAAGAAATATAAAGAAAAATATAAAAGTCTCAAAACTATGAAATGATGTTTTGGTAATGGAGAAAAAGTTGTTCCTGCAATAACAAGTAAAGATAGAACTATTTATAAAGAGACCAACATCATAGGTCATATAAAAGATTTTGTAAAAAATTATATAGTAATGAATAATATGAAAACAAATAATATGTTACAATTTATTACATCTTTTGAATTGCCCAGAATTTTAAATGAAGAAATGAAACATGCAATTAAATCTACGAAGAATGGAAGATCTCTAAGAAGGCTCATGAAATTATTATTGATATTTTAAAAGAAAAATAAAGAAGTATAAAAATTGTTGGTACTGTTGTATATCAAATGACTTAATAATAAAGATGTTTCAGATGAATGGAAGAAAAGCTACATTAGTATTGAAATTTTAAGAAAAAGATGGCAAAGAAAATATTAGAAATTTTAAACCTATCAGTTTTCTAGTTGATTTTATACAAGTTTTAGCAATATAGTGCTCGTGCTTCTATAGTGAAGTTTGGGGTTTTTACCCAACCAAAACAACAAGATAATTATATTAGAGGGATCAAGGAATATAAGTTGTCATTATGTTTGGATTTATAGATTATAAAAGGCATTTGTTTGTTTAAGTAATACAGTGAATAATGATTGGATTTTCAAAACATAGACCCAGAATATTATCATATTCTGAACAATATTTAACAAAGTGACATAGAAATAGGTACAAAAATGATGGTATTATGAAGATTAACATTGAGAAGTTTGCATGAAAAGATAATTCCCTATTTACAAGAACATTTTACAGAAGATTTATAAAAAAAAAAGTATTTTTGTGAATTAAAATGGAAAGTTAAGTAAATAAAGTATGAATGGAGATTCCTCTACATCATATAGATTTTTCAAATAAACATTTTGTGTCTGTATATAATGCTTCCTAACTTCAGGAATATTGCACAAGCTATCAGTTTTAAAGTAAGAAAATAGGACTAAAGATAAACACTAGAAAGACTAAAGAAATGTTCAACAAATTTTCTGAAAGAAGCCACAAATTGATAATCATGAATCAGAAGAATTTAACAGCATCAAATATCTTAGTCAGATTATTAATATATATGGAAACATAATTTATGAAATATTAGAGTCATAGAATGAAATTTCAATGAAAATGTTTGATAGGAATAACTTAATAGCAAAATGAAAAAATGTCCAAAAGTTTGGAAAAATATTTTAAATATAAAATGTTTTATCACATATTATTTATGTATATAAAATTTATGCAGCCAACAAGCTCAGATTCAGAATCTACAGATTATGCAATGTTATTACTTTACACATGCTTTTAACATGTGTTCAGTAAGCTTTAAAATTCATAATAATCAAGCACAGTTTGCTGAAGGCGAACCTTCAAACCACAACACAAGATAGCATCTTTTATAAAGATAGGTGGCCATCTTATCTTTAGCTTTAAATATCCTCTTATATAGATGAATCTAAAGCATCTTGATTTGGAAGTGTGAAATTGTTTCCTCCACCGTTTAAGTCCATTATTTCCTTTCAGGTGTATACAAATTTTAAAGTGCATTGACAACAGGTTAAAGCCTGTTTAAAGTATTTACATGTGCTTTCTGTGTGCTCGATGAATTAATTACTAAACAGCAATGTTGTATATATTGATATATATATTAGTAGTAGTAAGAGAGCAAATTCAAGGTGCATTGATGGTAGTCATCATTGTCATTATTGGAAATAATTAAGAAACTTAAAGAGAATTAGACTGCAGATATTGTTGAAAAAGTTAATTTTAAATAGACAGTGCCGAAATCTTAGAATCGATTTGATTGATTGTAAAAAGCTAGAAAAAACAGACATGATATTGAATGGATTTTTGCTGGTGATGTGATGGAAAAACTGGGTCAAACTGGATTAAACGTGGAGAGACCTTCATTTTGCAATAGGTCGATAATAGTTGAAAATTATTAGTGATGATATATATATATATATATTAAATCTTGTTAACACCAGTACAAGTGCAAAATTAAATATGCAAAAACTTACCATACGTTCTTAATGGTTTTTCAAAAAATGTATATGATTGATTATTAATCAAAATCGCAGTATTAAGTTATAAAATCATAATTAATTTAACCTTAGATGTATGTTGTATAATTAATAAACTTGAAAAATATTTAATATTTTTTTATTTAGTTCTCTTTATTATTCTGCAGTCACTAATCTCATCTATTTATATAACATACAATTTTAAATGTTTTAATAATTTACGCATTTCAAACACAATATTGTAAGAATCTAAATGAAAAAACTATGCTAGTAGCTTCACTTTATAGATGCCTTTCAATCCATACAATATCTTTTTCAGTTAGAAGAAGTATTACTTTGTCCTCAAATACAGACACTTTTTCTTTATTCATTTACAAATAATCTGAGGTTTCTAATTTGTAGAATATAAGTCTGATTACATAATACTTTTAATAAAATATTTAAATAATGTACAATATTAAAAATTTTGCAGAGCATCATTAAATGAAAGTTTTCTAATATCTTTATACTATATCAATAGTTTCATGTTTTACTTCCATACAATAATTTAGGTAAAATAGCAGTGCAGTAATTATTTCCTTATGAAAACATATGTATTTAATTTGTTATAAGCTTAGGTACAACAGTACATTTAAAACTGTGTTGTGACTCAATATGCAGAATCCTTTCTATTTATAACATACCCAAGATATTTAAGCTTAATCAATAAACATCACATGATTAATACGTATAGAAAGTTTTGCCTATTTTGATATTTAAACTTATTAACATTTTCAAGTTAGAACTACCAAAGCTAAAAATTGCTAAAAATTGGTTGGGGGTGGGGTGGGGGGTGGTAATACACATTTGTCATCACTAAATAATGATTTTAATACTGAGTTGGCATAAAAAAAGTTAGGGGAAAACATTTTTTAACATGTCAGAGATATATAAATTTAATATAAAAAGCATTATTTACGAAAAATATATAAATACAAACTGCCATTTTATTATCCAAATACATTTTGTTTTAGTTTTCTTTCGAGCACTCTAATTCAGTTTGAACTGTTAAAAGACCTGTAAATCAGAATTGTTTTCAAATTATTTTGCATTTACAATAATAACAATAATTTGTTGACATAGTAAACCATCTCATCTAAAAATAGTACTAGTTGAAGTAAATGTTTTTGTTTGGTAGTATTTTTAATCACTCATTTGACAATACAAAATAGATGTTATGTTTTTCAAAAATTTTAGATTTTTTGTTTTTAAATAACAATAAATATATGCTAATGAATATATTATGAAGATTAGGGATTTTAAATATTTCACACTCCCAAACAATTTGTGTAACATATTTTTCTAAATATATCGTTTAGATTGTATATAACAGTCATACAAAAACAAACATCTTTTTTTTTTCTATACGTCATAGCATCGTCCGAGAGGCGAATCCACAATCGTCTGACAATCAACTACTTGCTTGCAAGGCGGCTGCGATGAACTCTTGGCTAACAACGCTTGACAACCATCTTTAGACCTACGTAACAAATACTTTACTAATCCTCCGCGTTATATCAAGGTGGAACTCTCTATATACATATGTATTTTGTCCTAGTTTCTGACTAAGTTTATAATTAAATTTATACATATCTAATTTTTAAAAAAATTCAATTTTTTGCCCATTAAAAAAAGCTTTTGTTTCATTTTTTGTTGTTTATTATTTTATCTTTTTTTTTGTCTACAATTAAATGATTTTCTTCATCAGAACAATTTGAAAAATTAGCATATACATTTGCATGTTTAAAAATAGATCCTGCATGGTTTAGAATTGTGATAGAATACATGCAGTATAGAAAATATATTACATGCAATATATATAAACTATAGATAAATAATAAATTCATACAGTATTGATCTATATTATAAAACAAACTCAGCAAACTATTCAAAGACAAGAGTGACATCTATTCGTGCTTTCCAGTATATTAGACTTGGTTGCTAACAATGTGTTAAATTTGGAAAATGGATTCTACCCCTTTTCTTCCATAGCTTAAAGCTTGTATAAGTTTAAAAAACACCTGTAGAGTCCCTGCTATCGCATTTTATACGCATGTTGTCAGTTATAGCCTCAGTAAATATTATTTAAGACATATCTAAATTTGGTCATATTAATTACAAAACAATAACTAAATAAATGATAAATACTTGTGTCTCTTCCAAACAATCTTTATATTGATCATTCTAATATTAGGTCAAATTAATAAATAAATAAATTCAAGAGCATTTACATATAATATAAAGCACACTAAATTATCATCCCTCCCTTGCAATTTGGATTAATCATAAATGATAAATTAATGATTACTTAAGTTTTCATAAAATTTTGGATGCTTTACAAAAGCAGAAGTTTTCCAATAAGATGTTTATAATCCATTAATGTTATGTTTAGTGTTCCGAAATTGCCATTGGTACTAAAAAGATAAAATTCTAAGTCTATTTTTTATTAAATTATAAGTTTTTAGTTAATATTTTTAAAATCTGGTGTTATCTGGTGATAATTGGATGTTACAAAAGTATTACTTTGTTCAGCTAAGAATCAACCCATAAAACATTAACTTTTGAGTTTATTGGACTATCATTATACTAACAAAGATCAAATATTTTAGTTAGAGATATTTTGACTATATATTGAGAATATCAATTTTGTGGTTAAATGGGCAATGCTTAAATGAAACTTCATTTATTGATGAAGAAAAACAAATTGCCTGGAGAAAAGCACATGGAAAATAATATCAAACCATTGAATTAGAAATATAAAAAAGATACAACCAATTAAGCATGTCAAGCATTAATGGATGAGAGGTCAGCGACAGTTGCTTTACGCCGGTTGTCCAGGTTGGTGGGTTTTAGCTTCCCAGTAATGTTATGACACATGAGAATAAAAAAAAACAATTAAGCATACTCATTTTCTAATAAACTCATGTTGAAAATGTAAACAAAATCAGAGAACTATCAATTATTAGCTTAAATAATCACTGGATATTAATTAATAATGTTATATTTACCATGCCAAATAATTTCTGGTTTCAGAGAGGAGTGTGATTTGTTTTTCCATATCTATCCCACTTTTTTATTTTTAAGCATATTATTCAAACTACTAATCTTAATGTTAAGAATAATAAACTTTCTCAAATTTTAAAGACATTTTAAAAGTACATTTAAAAATAATGTCTACACTTAATATCACATAAATAAACTAAATGTTTTACCTTTTTGTTAGAATATATAATCTAGGAATGATATATGATTTCACCATTTGTATGTTTTCTTTTAAGATAATCTTTTTAATGAGTGGGAAATGTATGCACAATAATTTTTGATGATTCTTTCTTTATGCTAAATAATATATTATTTGCTG
>JAQFVV010011595.1:0-11498 GCA_028023455.1 Epiperipatus broadwayi | reverse complement strand
TTTTGACATTAAATATTAATTAGTTTTCTTCATGTTTTAAAGTATTGATTAATAATCCTCAGGAAACTTTTAGCTAATATTTTAAAATGATAGAATGATGTTATTGATGATATTTTTTCAATCACTTAACAAAAACTGTTTATGAATAATTGAGCAAAATTTCTTGCTGCTCAATATTACAAAAATACCTGAAACAATGATAATGAGCTCTCCTCTGCCCTCTGGAATGACCATCAATAGTTGAATGCTAATACTACTTTATAACTTATAAAAACTATTGACAAAATTTGAGACTCTGGCAAAAAACCTAAACATTTTAGATTTCTATATAAAGGATGACAAATAAAAAAAAAAGGGCTGACTGGCTTCTCATAAAAAAAATTGACTTCAATTTTTAATTATGTGCTCTTAGAAAATTTGTGAATCAATTTTTAATTATAATCCCTTATAAAGTTTGGCAATAATAATTATTTATTTTAGACATTTTACAAAAGATTTTACTTTTAACAACTAATCTTAAAGTTTTTTAATTATCAAAACTACAAAATATTTTCAAAAATTAATAATATCAAAAGAAGTCATTTTATTAGCATATTTTTAAATCCAAAAATTAAAAAAAGCTGTTCCCTCTTTCTTATATATGAAATAAAAATTTGTATGATTTTATATAATATTTAAAAGAATTCATACTTATTTTTAATGAATTTTAAAATCATATAATACTCATTTAGTTTGTCTGTGTCCATATAAAAGTATGTGTTTCTCAATATTTTATATTTATTAAGTCAAAAGAATATATTAATATCAATAAATGATGTTATAGGTTATGAGCCTTCAATATCATATTACTCTTCCATTGGGATAAAAGAAAGATCACTTATGATTAGCATATTTAAAATTACTATCACTTGGGATTGTTAATGTTAATCTCATAAGTATTCACTTATCATTCTATGGACTATCCAATTAATATATTGGCTTATATTCATTTATTATTTTATATTTTTTAACTTTGATAAATTTTATTTTTTATACTATATTTGCATAGAACTATTGACTGTTGTAACTATTGAATGTAATAAATTATTAGTATCAGAGTTTACACTACAATGAAATAATGTTTCATTCCTAAAGTATTCTTTATTTTTCTGATATTTAAGTGTTGGATTTTTGTTACTAGGTGTATTTACTTTTTACATAACAAGATTTTTATATTAATACCAATAGTTTTTCCTCTGACTTTTCAAATGATATTTTGCAAATATATTTGATCTGCTTTTTTATTTTCTATAGCGAGATACATTTGATGCATATTAAATATTATTTTGACTTTTGGTACATATTTTGTGCTTTGTAGGTACTCTTTTGCAAGATATGTTTTGACTTACATTTATATCATTTTAATTATGTACCTGGTAGATATATTAATTTGTATTTATCTAGTTTTTAATTCTATCTATATCTTTACCTGTGATTTTATTGAAATATAAAAAATGGATCTAGGTAATATATTCTCAACTTTGAAGTTATATAGTCAATTATTTAAGGTTATATTTTTACTTTTTCTCCAGCAGAGTTCTAAATATTGCAAACAAATTTTTGCTATAAAACAAAATAACAACATGGAATAGATAAGAATACATAAAATGTAACTTGATTCCTGTGTTATAATTTTTTTGGGATTGTACTATGCATGTTAATTTTTTTTCTTACTCTTCATCATGACATTAATGATAGCATCTATTCCTGAAGAATCATATGAGTGTTTAATTCAATATTTATGATTTTAGAACAATTGCCATATTTTATGGTTACAAGCAGAATGACAGATATAATCAAAAAGATAAAATAACTAAGAATGAGCTATCTGATAAAATGTAAAAATAATAAGAAATTTTATCACCTTATTAGCTTCAATAAATATAAAGGAACATAGTACTGAGACATCTTTTAAGAGTTACATACACCTTTAAATGTACAGAATTAACTTTGAACTTCAAATTATAACTATATACTTAGGTAAGCATTTTCAATTCTCACTGCACCCACCCCCTCAATAAACAACCGACAAAAAATACAATAAATTTAAAAAAAATTATCACTAGACATCACTTGTTAATATCAAAATATAATCTTGCAGATAATTACATATAAAAATTATCAATTTTTTTTGTCTATATTATTATTTATGAAGAGAATACTTTATCACCAATTTTCATGATTATTACAAAATCAGTGGTAAATATTTTATCAACAAAGATCATACTCAATCTTATTCCATTTTCCATTCTTTTTTTTTTTAAACCAACTATCAATAAAGTGTTCAGACAAATAATCACAATATGTCAATCAACACTTATCTTTTAATCTTTTCATAATTTTTCCTCATTTAAAATAATAATAAGTATTGTTCTTTGATGCCTCCTTGTAAATTTTAGAAATATTTTTGTAGCAAGTCTTTGATTTAATATTCTGCATCATCTTTTTTATTATTATTACATTTGTTTGAAATTTTTAAATCAATTTCTGCCGTATTCCAAACTTTTTCCTACAGTTGTTGCATCACTTTTTCAATAAATTTCAGTATATATGCATAAATTTTAGTTTCTTTCCTGTAATGTCTAATACTAATCATAATCTTCATCATTTAAATCTGTTTTTGTGGCTTCTACAGTTCATTTTTTTTTAGTATTTTTTTCAATTCTTTTTATTTATTCCTTCATGATTTCTTTTCTATAATTGCTTTCTAAAAATTTTCTCTTTTTTTCTCTTTGTTCATTTTTCTCATAAGTGGTTTATAGTTTTCCTCTGTTTATTTTGTTATTAATCATTTAAATTGATCAAGGATCATTTCTTCAATTTACCCTTCTGCTTTTTATAATGGTTATTCCATTTTATTTGTAGACTTATATCTATTAAATTAATGTTTGGGGGTTATTTTATTGTTTTTATCACAACTTTTCAATTCACATCTTTATCTTCAATCATCTTATTACTTAAATAGATTATTTAAAATTATTATTGTTTAGAATTTATTTATACTTTTCTCCTTTTTGATGCAATGTTGCTTTTATTTAAATATAAAAATCAGTGGAATTCAATAGGCTTTCAATTCTTGCAATTGTATAGATAATCTTTTTACTCTTCACTTTTTTTCCACAAAGATTATAAATACTTTTTCCATTATAAAGGTAAAATAATATCAATAAGTTCAAATGCAAATGCTTAAAATATAACTTGACTCCTGAATTATAAACATATCTTCTTGGATTGCATTGGAATTCACAATTTTTCTCCTTTCTCTTAATCATTGGCAAGGTCATCCATCAATATGCTGACCTCTTCAATGACATCATCTTCTTTACAACAAGTTCAAATAAGAATGCTTAAAATATCACTTGACTCCTGGGTTATAAATAAATCTTTTTAAATTGCACAATTTGTAATTTTTTTTCCTCCTTCATCTTCATCATTGGAAAGACCTACCATCAATATGCTGAGACTTCAATGTTATGTTTGATGCAATATTTATATATATATATAAGAGAGAGAGAGAGAAAGATGTCTTTCATTACACACACTTCTACATATATATATTATTAAACACCAGTCAACACTCTGGACAATCCCAATAATAATAACAATCAACAATCTCAAATTGTTGTTAAGGCAACTTCCTATTAACAAAGGTGAAATTCTAGCTTTATTTACAGTCTATTATATTTACATAGACACTAAAGATTGCAACTTGTCCACAAAGATTAAAATTATTGCTACAAAGAAGTTTAAATAAACTTCTTCAACAGATAAATGTATACTGATCTGAATAAAAGTTAATAAATAGTCAATTATAATATTACAACCAATAATTATAATTTTCAAATTTCGAACCCAAAGAATTACTTAAATAGCAATGTAATAATGTTCAAGGTTAAATGTGATCAATCATAATTTATTTATTTGCCTTCCAATTTTTAATTAATTATAACAATAAAAAAAATATTTTTTAAAGTAATGTTTTATCTAAATAGCCAACTAAAAGTACAAAATAAAAAAAGAATCAACAAAGTAATCCACCTGTTAGTTAATTTGCCATTCTTGGAAAATATCAGAGATCTTAAGAATTTAGACTTGTTAGAAAACAATTATATAAAAGCATTATTTAAAAAAAGTATTTTTTATGTGTAATTATTTTTTACTTTTTAGTTGTACTTATATATTATTTTTAATAAAATATAAAACACTACACAAAATTCACTAAAAATCTATAATTTACCTACAACAAAATGTCAAAATAAAACCCCCATCTTCAATCAAATGGAATTTCAAATTTTAATATTGTGTATCATCTACTATATAAAAATATTTATATATTGACTTTTAATTAATTTTTTAATATTTTTTAACATTTGTTATTTTTAACATAAAATATTTATAAAATATTAATTATTGCAAAAGTAATAATTCCTGGGATTTCACAATAAAATATTTACTTTTAATTAATTAATTATGAGAGTTGGAATAAAATACAAATAAAATTTTATATTCTACAAACATAATATCTCTATTGGCTTAGTTGTTATAGATTTTTCCTGGGAAACTTTGTTTGTAAGTTCAAGGTCTAAAGAGTAATGAATGTATTTTGCATTGTTAAATATTTAAATATGTGGATATCTTGACAAAAACACAGAGAAATTTAATATAAAATCATTTCCAAAAACCTCTTGACTTGTTTTTTTATGGTTAAAAAATTTTAATGTTGCATTAGGCCACCAAATATATATTAATATGCAAATGCCCTTACACATTTCTACATCTACAAACTTCTCATTACAGCTGCCACAAATGTAATTAAATAAGAAAAAACTAAAATGTTAGTGATGGTAATTTCTTGCATTAGATATATGTGTACACATATATAAATATTCAAATAAATAATCTATTATTCATTTCAACAAATAAATGTGTATTTATTATATTGATATGCAAATTGGCTTCAAAAAAGAACTATAACAAGGTTCAGTGAGGAAATTAAGTTGTTATATAAAAAATCAGCTTTTCTTTTATTAATAAGTATTCAGGAAATATTATTTCTATTAAACCTCACAGGATGACTATTATGCTTTATGAATAAAAAGAAAGAACTTACCAAATTGTTAGGCAAATCTAACCTGAAATAATTTATGACTGGTACTTTGAATAACTTTGACTAAAAATGAAGAAATAATACTTATGAAATGGCAGTTGGAATTTACAATAGTATATTAGTCTCCATAAATGAACTATTTTAATATTTGTTAGATAAAAGTACATGACAATTATATTGTTTTGATGACTTTTATATTTAAAGAAAGTTTGAACTTTATTTTAATTAATTTGAATTTATAATTAATATTTGTTATCTGAATATTATTTTAAAAGAAAGTTTCAGTTTAAAGAAGAATCCCCTGTGATTACAATGTCTTACAATTGGGTATTTATTTGTAATAGTATAAAAATAGAGAGGTCCCAAAAGTTGGGTGATCTTTGTGATGCTACCACTATTGTTAAGGCAAACCTGCTGATGGCAAATCATCAAAAACCTCAGCTCAAAATAAATAAAAAATTACCTATCAATATTTAATATAAAATATAAACTAATGAGCATAAGAGATCATTCTAAAAGATAAGCACACCTAACTATCTTAAGCCATAAGAATAGTTAACTAAGTTCACTGGCATCAAAAATAAGTATAAGTATAACTCATTCATTATCACGACTGATCAACAATACAATAAATCAATAATCAATCTGGTTACTGATTTGAAATGGATCTACCCTAGAGCAGACCAACTATTTAGCCTTTTCTAGCTTGGGGCAATTCTTAAACATAATTTCATGCACAACTAAGTTTTCTCCATCAGAATATATAATAATCAAAACAATAATGATGTGATATTAAAACATGCTTATCATCAATGCTCGGCCACTTAGTACCATTAATGTCTAATAGAGATTTATATAGGGACAAAATGTAATGCACAAACTTTTTAAAGAATATTCTCTTTGTGCCAATCCAAAATAATTATCAACTGGATGCCCATATTACAGTGAGCAAGAGAAAAAAAAGTGCTTAATATAAATAACTTTGAGTAAACCATATAGACTTCTTTACTTATAAATAAATGGTTTTATTGGTATCATAAAAAAATCCTAGAATATAAACTGTTGTTATGATATAAGGTTACACACTCCACAATTCATAAAAAACAGAAATTGATAGAATAAAGAATCTAAGATTAAAAGTTAAGGTTTGTTAATTTAAAAAAAAAATTTTAATTTTTAATTAATTAACAACAAGAAAAGATATGATAGTAGGTAATTTAAAATATCCACTTTCCATCAAAAAATAAATAAATATACAGTTTGATAAAATTATATTAATCAATCAGTTGATTTTAGTCATGAATTAATTCTAAATTCATTAAGCTATTTCTTTAAAATAGTTAAGATTCTTTTTTTTTTTTATTTTTTTACAATATTTTCACTATCAAAAGATAACAATATTTAATAATAATTTCTTAAAAATATTTAAGAATTAATTAACAACATATCTTTTTTCTTAAAAGAAATTATGTAGCCAACTGGTTACAAAAATATAGTGAATTTGTAATAACTTTGTTTTTTTATATATTAAAATGATTACTATATCATTATTTTTAATTTAGGTATATATATATATGTGTGTGTGTGTGTTGTTTATTTATGAACTTTATATTGCTATTAATTTAAGGGGAAAGGTAAAGAAATAATAATAATAATTGTACACATATAAATTGTCTAAGTCTTAAATAACTGTAGTTAACAATGTGATTATTTTTATTAGTCTCATTATATTTTATTACTGAAAATTGGATTTTACATATAGAATATATATTGGGGTTGTCTGTTCAACACTTAACAGTTTATTATGTTCAATTTCATGTTAGAGAATACTAGTTTAATGAGTTAAGTATCCATCTTAGAATAAGTCATCCCTTCTATAAATTATAGTTTTATTAAATTAGGTTTAGGATCAAAAAGTACCTTCTTATAATTATTGTAAAGAAGGTTTATTTAATTAGGGTTAGGGTCAGCATGCTGTTATCTTTTTATAATTATTATTATATAAGCAGTTATGTTTTAGGATTAGGATTTAAAGAAGTCATTCCTTATGATTATTGTGATAAAGATAGCAATGATGCTGATCACAAGATAGAACTTATATACATTTAAATATTAGAGACATGTAGAATCAATAAATGTTTGTATTTGGTGGATTTATACATGCATAGAATTATATTTAAGGTTATGCTAAAGTCAGGGATTAAAGCTATGGTGAATGTGTTATATTATCTATGAATATATTAATACTGGTGATATATAGAGATTAAAGGACTTTATTAAAGAAATAAGTTAAATATCAATTAATTATTGAATAATTTGAAATAAATTATTGCTAAATGATTTATGAATTTGGTTAAAGAAAATAAATTGTACATCAGTTATCAAGGGAATTTGTAAATAAATCATTATTACATGATTTGTTACTCTGTTTATGTAAGATTGAACATTTCGCACCATTCATCAAAAATAATTTATGTTCTCCATGAACTTGCCTGGCATTACAAATGGGCTGTGGAATGGTTATATTATTATATTAAATAAAATATTGCATTGTTGGTTTACTTCCTGAAGTAAAAAACAAGGTAGCACTAATGTAATTTATATAATGTAAATAAATGAAATATGTTAGCTTGACCATTACAATATATAAACTTTAACTGATTAAAAGCCCAAATCCACACAGAAAATTTTTGACTAGACTCTAGAGAGTAATATTTTCATTATGACACCATGTTTAATTTTTGGGTTTAATTAATTTTTTCATGTATATTACAAAAAATTAATTTATATACTACATTATAAATATTTCAAGCCTTTTAATAATTAAAATTAAAATATATTTTAAAATAATATTTTATAATTGTTGAAAATAAGTATATTAATACTAAAAATCTTACTGATAACAAAGGAACACATCATTATTGCCATCATGATAACTATTCATAAAAAAGCCAGACAAAAACAAAATAGATTAGATACTAGAATTTTCCGCTATTAAAAATGATAAATTTAGGAATTAGTTATCATCAAAGAAACAAAAATTGTAAAAGTTAATAAAGTATTAATTGTTATTAAAATATTTTACTTGGCAGTTTTTACAAAAACGATTATTTTTTAGTCTGTACTGACTGCTTCAATACCAATTTGGTTCTTAGTGTAATGTACTTTCTGAATTTCTAAAAACTGTTTTTTAACAATAAAATGTTTTCAAAAATAACCTCCCCCTAGTAACATAGCTTTCAGTTTAATATTGTCTTTTACAAAAATATTGCATCATAATCATTAACAATTACTGAAAATTACATTTTTGTGGCATTTTTCTGCAGAGGAAAAGAATCTATAGCAGCAGCCAATCACAAATCACCACCTCCTTTCTAGCTTTGTCAGAACAATAGAATGTGCTGTCATTCACAGACAAAGAGCCATAAATGTCTGTATATTGCTAACATCTCTTGGAAATTTTTTAAAATTAATACATTAAAAATGGAAGCTTTATAGAAAGAATAGCACTGCAATGTGTTGCAAATCATAATTTAACATATACATTGCTTAAGACCACCTAAAATGTCAAATATAATAGCATTATCATAACTGATGATTTTGTGCTGAACCACTCATCAATTAATCCAGATTACAATCTCTTACACATATTTTCATCATTTGTATAGCAGTTTGATTACAAATGTAAAACTTTCTGAGCTCACAACTTTGAGATAAATCACTTCAGAGAATTATATTAATGATTAATACTGATCATTCATTAAAATAAAGATTACTTCTAGCCCAAATATACTCTGTAATTCTCATTTAATAATAGGTATGGAGTGATATAGAGTTATTGACACCTGAGTTTCCTTGCCCATTTTTTAGTTTTGATAACTTTCATTACATCACTCTCATAAAAAGCATGGCATGTATATATATTATAATCTAAAATATAACATCAGCCATTAGCTTAAAAATTGTTTACTTTATAAGATGCACTCACAGTTGAGCTTCCCAGTTGAGACAGAAGAAAGTGCATCTATACTAACTCTTTTGCTTTAACTGGCAAATATTCTAAACTGTAATAAAATTATAAATATTCTATAAACTAATTCCTCAGGGTATTGTAATAGTAATATTGACTAAAAATAATATATTTCTTAAAGGTTATTATATATTATTATTATTATTATTAATAATAATAATAATAATAATAATAATAATAATAATAATAATAATAATAATAATAATAATAATAATAATAATAAGAAGAAGAAGAAGAAGAAGAAGAAGAAGAAGAAGAAGAAGAAGAAGAAGAAGAAGAAGAAGAAGAAGAAGAAGAAGAAGAAGAAGAAGAAGAAGAAGAAGAAGAAGAAGAAGAAGAAGAAGAAGAAGAAGAAGAAGAAGAAGAAGAAGAAGAAGAAGAAGAAGAAGAAGAAGAAGAAGAAGAAGAAGAAGAAGAAGAAGAAGAAGAAGAAGAAGAAGAAGAAGAAGAAGAAGAAGAAGAAGAAGAAGAAGAAGAAGAAGAAGAAGAAGAAGAAGAAGAAGAAAGAAGAAGAAGAAGAAGAAGAAGAAGAAGAAGAAGAAGAAGAAGAAGAAGAAGAAGAAGAAGAAGAAGAAGAAGAAGAAGAAGAAGAAGAAGAAGAAGAACAGCAGCAGAAGCAGCAGCAGCTAATTAATCAACTTATTACAACAAAAATAGTGTATTATGTTCCAGTTGTTTCTTTCTCCAAAGCATTTATAGCAAAAATTAAAACTATATATAATAAGCTACTCTGGTCTAAAAAAACTGTAGCAATCTCATCTAAAAAACTTAACAAACCCTTTATCAAAAATGGTCTTGGCTTGCATAGCATTAACATCTTCCAATTATAAAAGCTGAGAAACCTAATAGTCACTACAATCTGCAAAATTCCCTAGACTTAAACACTTGGTTGAGATCACTCCAACAGATAGGCCACCTCCAAAAAGATAATTCTTTGCTACCATTATCTATCAATACAAAACCACTGTACATAATCTGGATCAGTCTCTAAATAAATATTTATACTGGGAAATCTATGATTTAGTCGACACTCAAAATGATGTGAGTGCTTCCCCTCCTATGTTAGAAATTAACAACAAAAAATTTCTCAAAAAATTTAAAAAATGGGTGTTTGAGCCCAAATATTTTGACTTCATAATAAAAATGAATCTAGTTGCAATGCCAACAACACATTTTCTATATCATAAGAGGCTATACCTATCCATTGATCCCATCTGTGGACCAGTGTCACCAAACCGAGGAGACACTACACCACATTATATACCAGTGTTTGGCTCTAAACCAAATAAAACAGATTATGTGTAATGTATACATGATCAATCAAATACTTGGTGCTTTCCAGAGAGATCAATACCCAGCATTAGAGTGGCCACACTCCTATTATATGCATTCTGGTGCACCAGATGCACTTTTTGATTGGAAAAAATACTAGACACCACCTGTCTACATTTAAAAACAAATTAGCATGCATTCAAAATAGAGACAGGCTAGTTACCTGTCCACTTTTATATGCAAAACTTGATCTCTGTTAAAACAGCCATCAATGTTGTAAGTATACCATACACTCAGTTAAAACAATATCAGAGAAATTAACAAACTTTTTATCAATTTAATTAAAAAGAGAGAGACATTAAAATGAACTATAGTGACATATGCAAGAATCAATAAACAATCAATTAAAATTGGACCATACACAATCATAGTAGTTTATAATTGGAAGAAATTGCACACTAGCATAAAGACAAAGAACTATGTTCTACTTAGATCTTTATGATAACAGAAGAAATTCAAGAAATTGCACACTTACATAAAGAAGATGGAATATATTCTCATTTGAGATAGAACTCTTACAACTAAGTGAACTAATTAATAATGGACAATGTTTTTTTCAGTTGAAATATCTATTTCTGGTGCAACTTGATAAATGTAATATTGCTAAATAAATCAATGTAACACAATGTAAAACATGCAAACAATGTAAAATTTCTTTGAGTTAATAAAGTGCCTTTTGAATAATAATAATAATAATAATAATAATAATAATAATAATAATAATAATAATAATAATAATAATAATAATAATAATAATAATAATAATAATAATAATAATAATAATAATAATAATAATAATAATAATAATAATAATAATAATAATAATAATAATAATAATAATAATAATAATAATAATAATAATAATAATAATAATAATAATAATAATAATAATAATAATAATAATAATAATAATAATAATAATAATAATAATAATAATAATAATAATAATAATAATAATAATAGGAAGGTTTGGTGATCAGTAGATATCAG
>JAQFVV010011594.1:0-11534 GCA_028023455.1 Epiperipatus broadwayi | reverse complement strand
TATATATATATATATATATATATATATATATATATATATATATATATATATATATATATATATATATATATATATATATATATATATATATATATATATATATATATCACCCTTGTAAAAATCCCTTTTAGAAACCAGCTACCAAAGTTTTGACAGAAAAATTCCAATTAATTAATTTCAATCCTTTCTTTCCTTTTATATTCTTCTCTTGTTTAAAAAAAACCACATGTTATTTTAGATTTGTAAAAACCTTTTACCACCTTTTTTTTCTTGAGGTCAAGGAAATTCCATAAACACCTGCAATCTATTTTCGACCACTTCTTTCTTTGTTTTTTTCTTAGCATTTTCTTTTTATTTATTAACATAACGATCTGTGCAGTTTCTATATTTTTGTCACATTTATCTCTCTTTTTTGTTATAACACACCATAACTTCCCATCTTGAAAATAAAATTTTGTTTTTATTATTCTTTAGTGAGTCCATTTATTCTGTCACCACAGCAATATGTACATAAAACCTAAACAAATACTAGAGCACAAATATTGTAACCCCCCCTCATCCCTTCTATTTATTCTATTTCTATTTTCCTATTTAAAATATACAAAACAAAAAAAAAAAAAAGAAACCGAATTTAGTCCAAATTTTAACCATATACCAACTATTTTTTGAAACAGAGTTTGAACCTAGCTCTGTTTCAATATATTAAACTTTAAGGTACCTACAATAATATGACTTACATGAAATTAAATTTATATTTACAATGTAGAATAAAAAATAAACGTATATGTTTATCTCCTTTATATTCTACTCAATTTAAATTATCTGAGTAAGATTAACATTCAATTGTATTTATACATTACTTTTTGGAATATATTTTTATAAGCATCAATAATATTCATCCCATGATAATCTCTTTATAGTCTTCACCTGTGATTATTAAGATTAGTTTTGTACACTATTCTGCTGTGTTGCTCCAACAACCATATTTTATTCATCGATAGAATAGTATTTTGTTCCACTTTATATCCACAGCTTCAGAGCTGTTTATAATTTATAACTGCCTTTATGACAATACCATTTTTTATTATTTCATCCCATGAAATTTAAAATGATATCTTTCAAACCATCTTCATCTGAAAATAAGTGAAATGTAATATTGAAAAGAATATTTTATATGCAAATGAAGGAGGTAATATTAATGTATCTTTAAGATTTGGAAAAGTATAAATAAAATTTGAATTTGATAAATTCATTTAACAATATAATTAGATAAGTGGGACAATCCAGTAATATATGATACAAACTGAATTATATATTTTTAAAATTTCGGGGAATTTAACATTACATAAAAATTCTGATTTAAGTAGGACCTTATGATAAAATAGTAATGCAAAGTAGGAAGAAATAAATGTCATGTAGTGGATCAATGCAGATGTATTTATACATGCATATATTATTTGGTTAAAATATAAAATAGATATGTTTCATTGGTTTTTATTATTGAAATGTTTCCCTTATTATTTAAAATAAAATTAATTTTGTGAATTGATAAATGATTATTATTTTTATTGTGTCTTACCTTTTGCTTTGTCAGGAACTATTACAATCTCTACAATTACATTTGCAGGTAAATTTTTCTTATGTTATTTTACTAGGATAGCTCAATGGTTGCTAATTGTTTTATTTTTATTATTCATTTTATTTCATTTATATTATAAATTCTTACAACTTCACCTCCAACAACAGGTTAATAAATTAAAAGTTTTATTTAAATTTTAAGTTACATTAATAAAATTGCTCACTATAAAATTATTCTATACATGAAATATTAACTTTCACTAAAAAATTACTTTTTAACTGAACAGTTTTATTAATCAAATGATTTAAAGTTTTACAACTTTTGGTTGGTCAATTACAAAATCAGCAGTAAATATTGATTCATCTTTTAATATATTCATTATAGTTTCATTTGTAAAAAGTATATTAATACTTTGTCAGATTATGAAAGTGAACAAAACTTTTTTCAAAAATAAATTTCTATTTATAATTATAAAAATATTCAATAGCAGAAGACCTAAAAAGAAAGTTTGTAACAAATTAGAAAGTACTGCAGACATCATTGATTTTCTTCTCAATTTATATGTACAAGTAAATATTTTTTTTAGTAAAATCTTGCTATTTTTCTAAAATAATTATATTTTCAGCATATTTTATCAAAATAATTTATATGTATGAAAAATAATAAAAGACACTCAAAAACATACATTTCATTTTGAAAATCAAAACAAAGAAGTTGGAGAGGTGAAAATTAATGACAGGTGTTCTTCTTTTAATCTAAATGTGTATCAACCAATCAGCATCTAGTAAAGTCCACATTCTCCCATTGCAGTAGCTTCTTACATCAATATTATTGATTTTTTATCTTATAAAATATTTCTAGAGAGGTCAGAATCTTAACTACTTTTTATGCTTTAAAATAATCATAAAAATCTACCCAAAAAACTTACATTATTTGAGTGATTTGAAATGATTTGAAGTGATCCATGGTTGTTTCTCGTAATGTATATATTGTAGCTATGCATATTAACTTTAAGTATTAATTGTAAATATCAAATATGAAACCCAATAATTAACGCATTTTATTTCTAAAACTCTGTTTAAAATGATTCATTTATATCAACTATAATAATTAACACCCATTTTCTTCTTTACTATAAAACCTCTGTAAATAAATTATTATTCAAGGGGTTGTGCCCTTTCTTTAAAAGTATTACACTAAAACCAACATTGAACAGAACTAATAAAAAAGAGAATTCATTAACTAGTTAGTTCTGGTAAAACTGAAATGGAGAAAAATATTTATATAAATGTTGTAAGTATGCTAATAGAAGTCTCATTTATCTTTGAATTATAAAATGTAAAATTTCTGAATATTTGTATTACTAAAAAAATAATGAAAATACTTTCTTTCTTTTTACCTTTTTGTTTATTTCCATTGGTGATTAGGAATTCTAACACTTTTCTTTTCTGATCTTTAAACAAAAAAATATCATAAAAGGAACATAAAATGGATGCATTTGTTATACTGGTTAATAATAAATAATGTAAGAGGGTGGATTAAAATAATTGCCTTGGATAAGCTATAAAATGGTGTCACTAAAAATCAATAACACTACATTTTGGAGAAGATATACCAAAACGAAAATAGCATGGTTTCAGTAATTATTTTAATACCTTCGGTTCACATATCTAAACAAGAAATTGAAAAGTGAAAAAGTGTGCATTATAAATTAACTATGAAATGACTTGCAGGTAAATTTTAACAAATGATCCGATAAGAAAGCTTCTGCAATTAATTTACTGATCACATGGTGTAGAAAAATAAAGTCATTTTATCTGAAGGACCTAGCATAAATAACAAAAAAAAAAAAAAGAGATTTATGAAGAATGTCAAGCAAACTTGGCCTCATCGTTGAAATAATTTCACAACCCATTTTGTATTAAAAATTTCACATTTTTTCTCAAACAGATAAAATAGTTTAATCATAAATTGCATAGGAATAAGTAATGGATTGAGAACTCATTTCAACATCGCAAAAAATGGAATCTCATTTTAAATCTTCTTGAACATATGATATATACACTTTAGCTGGAATAAAGTGTCAGATTTCTTGTATAACTGCATCTTAGTGGAAATATATAATGGACAAAAACAAAAGAGGGAAAATAATACACAATAACTAGAAAGAATAATGATTATATATATTATCAATGTAATTATAAGCATACACAAATATTGTAGTTATATTTTTTATATTATTGTACAATAAAAATTACTATGTACTTACATTATTTCAACATTGTTGTAACAACTAATATATATATATATATATATATATATATATATATATATATATATATATATATATATATATATATATATATATATATATATATATACATAAATAAAATAATATAACTATAATAAAACAATTCACTAGAATAAAACTGCAAAATTTTAAAAAAATGCCTGTATGAAATTAAAGATTAAAATTCTTTGCTATAGCCAGTTTCAGGCATTTCGCCATCTTAAGTAGCAATACGTTAATATTTTTTTTAAAATATTAATGTATTGCTACTTAAGATGGCAGAGTATGCCGAAGCTTGCTATAGCAAGAATTTTAATCTTTAATTTTATATAGGCATTTTTTTAAAATTTTGCAGTTTTATTCTAGTGAATTATTATATATATACATATATATATGAAAACAAAGACAAGTTATAAATCACGTAACTTGTTATCGCTTGCATTTATGATCAATAGATGGAACTTTACCAAAACCCTCCGAACAAGCATATTTTTGTTTACATAAATGTAAATGTACCTTTAAAGGTTTTTGCAATGATATATATTGAGGCTTTGACTATGTGGTGAAACTGAACTGATATCAGACCCATGTATCTACCTGGCTTGTTAGGCTGGGTTTGAAGACATTACGTGTCTGAAAAATTCATGCTTGCAAACTGATAGGAACTTGTTGCATAAACGCTTGGAGTCAGTGTTTAGATCTAGTTTCTAGCCCTATCCTTCACTGATGATAGCAAATTAGCTTGAAATCAGCTGATCTGAAGGTGGAGCCAATGAAAGAGATTGTGAATTCTGACTCTTTTGACGTTTATGTAAACAAAAATACGCTTGTTTGAAGGTTTTGATAAAGCTCTTCTATTGATCATATATATATTTGTAACCTTATATTTTAGTATAAAATATAAAGATCGATATAACTGGTATAAGAAATTTCTCTGTCTTCTTTTTGGTGATTTGATTGCCTTGGTTTGCGTTTTTGAACAGATTATTTTCTTGCATTCAAGATAATTTATTAGAGAGAATAAGTGATATTTTGGCTTACTTATTGTCTATTATTTAATGTATTTAAATTGCTTCTTTCCATCCACTGATTTGATCAAAATATGTTTAACTTTTTAAAAATTGGACAAGACATTAAATTTAGCAAAATGAGATTGAAAATAATAATAATTTTTATTTGTTTAAAATAGTCTTAGAAATTATTTTCATTGAATTAAAAAACCATTTGTTTAACTAATTTTTTAATTATTAGATAAAAATATAGTAATTACATATGCTTTCAATGTAAAAAAAAAGAGCGCGATTAAAGAGATCAAAGACATTGTCTCAAGATAAGGCTGTTTTTTTAAAAAAAAATGGTGTAAGAATAAAATGTATTAAAATTATGATAAACTTATATTTTAGAATAGTTAATAAGTAAACAGATTGACCAAAAAGTTTTCTACAAATGTAAACATAAAATGGTGGTATTTAATAATAGAATGAAGTGCTAAATTTAAAATCTGTTCAGGTCAGCTAGACAAGTGGATCAAATCGCTAATAATTTTCCAATATTTACACTTAAAAATATGTATGTCAAATTAATTAATTGCAGAATCTCGGTATGTTTGGAATATTTATTATTCTACAATTTGGCAAAACTAAATAGATGTTTAATTACAGAAGTTTTTTAAATATGAAAACTTTCTTTTTAAAAAAAAAAGAGGTTTAAAATCAAAGTTAAATGTTAAAGTTATTAACATGGTTTAATATTTCCGTTTATAATTTAATCTAATATAGCATTTATTAATTTATTTAACTTTATACTGCCAGTAATGTATTTGCTAATTAATTTGTTTACCGCTTGAATAATGGAAACAGTCTTCAAATAATTAACTAAAACTACTTCCTAATTTTATCGTTAATTTGGAATTATTAAATTATTTGCTCTAATTAGTATCCCTAAATTTAAACGTGGATAAGTAAATATTAGCCTGGATATTATAAACTTGGAACAGTTTTATATAGAAATGTAAATTTAATAACGTATGAAGAACATTTTCATTTAAACTCTGCTATTATGTTTTTGGAATTGTTTTATATTTATGGAGCCACGAAAAATCATTAAATTAAAAGTGCTTATAATATCTAAGACAAATAGATAGCATTACATTTATGGAATTCAACTATAATTATAATTGTCCTTTGTATATTTGCTGCTATTCAAGACATTTTTACATGGATTTCACGGATCATATTTATTATTATAAAATGCTGTACAATTTAATTTATGTCACACATACACCTGCTAGAATTCATGTATTTAGTAAGAACTGAATGAATTTAAAGGTATTGTTACATGAACTTGTATGTGAAGTTCATGAGTAATATTTTATTAGGTTTAAATTAAAGTAATTGGAATTGAATAAAATACTTATTCATGGGAATAGCACTCTATGAAAAAAAAAAAAACCTTGAAAATTACTAATGAATTTATGATAGGTATCAACCTCTGATGAAGTATCTCAAGAGTCTTTCCAGAGTTCTATTCCTATACTAATGTCACTTATATTACATTGTTGCTATGTTTTATTTGTAACCAAGATAATTTAATATATTAGTTGTCCTGATTAGGAAACACTTTTTTATTATGCAAGAACCCACATCTGCTAAAATGTTAGTGTTTTCTGAATGGTCAGAATAACTGAGGAGGATGATTTTTGCACTTTAAATATGATAAATAGTAATATGCTTTATAATGTTAAAAAGGCATATCTGTCCTGGTAGTTAATCCACAGATTAATTAATTGCCATTTTCTGTATTTACACTCATTCCTGTGCTGGTGGTTAATCCACGAAATTGTGTAATTATATTTATTGCTTTATGATGGTGTATAAATCCACAAGGCACTCAGTGTTATATAATTCCTATGTGTAGATGAATGCATCCACAGGAATATGATTTTACGTCATACATATAAGTTTGGGCAAAGTATTTTGGTTATTCTGCTAAATCATCTTCTTCCATTTATAAGCATAATTTATAAGTTAAGTCATAAAGTGTAGCAGGACATTCTATCTAAGTTACCTCATAATAATTAACTGTTTGTTAATTAGTATTTTATCTGAATTGAAGTTTAAATTTTCATTTTTATTTAGCATTAGCATTATAGCTAAATCCTACAAATATAATATTATTTATTACATTGTTATAGGTCTACAATATAGGTTTATTGGTTCTGGAACTCGACACATTGGATATTTCATGAGTTGATGTTGAATTTTTGTATAATTTCCTCAAGACATCAACTATATCAAATTGTAATATAATGTATGATTAGGCTTTATAAAAACTGTGCCTATGATATGTTATTGAAGGAAGCCAATGGAATTATAATTTATTTATTTATTTCATTTGTTTATTTATGTATTTAGTTATTACATTAAACATCAATTACTTATTAGTCATAAAAATTGTAAATAAATATTGATTTATAATTAAACTTACTGTGCCGTTGCTATTTGTCATTCATAAAATCAGAAATCATATATCTTGAATAGAGCATACATTGAAGTACATACTATTGCCAGCATGATATAAGAGTTTAGTAATATTTTGAGAAAAACATTTGAATGCTATTTGTCCTTGGTAGTTTATGATGTGCCAAGGTACAATAAGGAATCTCATTTACCTTTTCCATCATTTAAGCTTTACGTAGTTGATTCGAGTACATGATACAAAAATTGATTGATTTTATAAACTAAAAAACAGATTTACCAGATAATGACATGATTAAATGTATTTACTTAATGTTTTGATTGTCATTCATCAGTATAACAAGAGTCTCATTGATATTTATTAAATTATAGAAAAGAACCCAAGTATTCCATATTTATTTATTATTGCAAAGCTCTTACCTAGACTAGCATTTGTATTAAAAATCATATGTAATTTTAAAATTCATAATCTTTAGTAGTTCCAATAAATTATACCATTTTGTCCATGGTTGGCCATAAGGTCTCATGAGATGAAAAATCGACAAATTAAGGTTTGAAGGATAATGGTGTATTGCATACTTATGATTTGTCTAATGTATTTTCACATACTACTATGATAGGTTTTCGCAGTACACCCTGAAGCTTGCAACCAGATTAGATCATAACAATTTTATATTATATCATTAGTTTTGTTTGTGGTAATTTGCTCATTTTCTATTATAGTCTTTAGTGCATAATATAGGCGGCATGATATGCTTTTGGTTGCAATTACCGAGCAATCTAAATGATGGGAGCATCTCAGTTAGATCGATGGGTACTGTTCCTTGGCTGCCCAATTGATTAAAGCCATTGGTTATAAAGAATTCTTCTACAGTTCTTGACACTTCCAATGTGGTAGGCATTTCCTTACATCCTTCAGTCTATTAGGTCATAGTAAGGTGGGTCTGATTACAGTAGTTCTCTGACAACTCAAGTAGTTAGCTTGAGTTAATGTAAGATGGTTACAGGTGAGCTCTTGGCGCCTCTGTCAATGTGTGTCTGATTGTCGAAATGTTGATGGTTACAGGTGAGCTCCGGCGCCTGTCAACGTGAATGGCCCAATTGTCCAATTGATGATGGTTACAATAATATATATATATATATATATATATATATTATAAACATGATGTCTTTGTTTAGAGGCATTGATTTTTTTAAGATCTAATTTTTTTTTATTAAAGCAAAACAAAGTATTAAAAATTATGTTATAGAATCAATTATATCGTATTTAAAATATAAATTAGAAATCTAACAATATTTTATTTTATTTTAAAATAATATTACAAATTTTAAGTGCAATAAACCTGTTACTTTTGAGAAAACAAGTACTTAGATGAGTAATCTAAAAGGAAAATAAAGTGACCACACGATTTTATGAAAACTAACAGAACACTTTCTAGATAAATCCACCTTTCAAACTAAGTTGGGAATTACAATTACTTCATTTGTTGTGCTTTTTACTGGATAAGTCAATAACATTTATAAGGATATCTAAATTAATATCATGCATTTAACCCTTTTCCCACCTCTTACGAGGCCTCTCATCGACATCTGACGTCACTCTAATTCTTCTAGTTTTAATGCTAGAATATTTGTTTGATAGTTATTGATTAGGTTTTTAAAAAGTTCTGTAAGATGGTGTCCTCTTCTGAATTATTTTACAGAGTAAAAAATCAAAAAAATGCGATTTTAAAACTAAACTAAGAAGAAAGTTTATCGCGATTGACTGTCGAGCAAAAGTCCAGCTCAAAAAAGACATTCTGATTGGCTGGAAAAAACAAAGAAACCGCCTCGATCAAAGAAAATAAAAGAAAAATGCTGAGATTTTCATTTTCAGAATGTAATTTAAAGTATTAAAAAAATATAATTTGAGAAATTAAAATAGTTTTTAATCAAAATATACTTAAAAAAACAAAATTATTTTCGAAAAATATTGAAGATTTTGGCAAAAAATATTTAAGATTTAGCAAAAAGAAATTTTTACTTTTCCATAACGTAAAATTGAAAAACATTTGTGTCATCACTTTTTTGTTTAGACATTTTGCTTTAAATTGTTGAAATGTTGAATATATTTTATAATAAATAAATAGCAATTTATTTTTGAAAGAACTTTTAGTTCTCTTTCATAACCTGAAAAATTAATAATATACTTTTTATAAACGTATCTGAGTTGAATTTAATATTCTAGGCGTAGAATATGTTTTAACAATAGGCTTTGTCTTCAGTTTCTGAGTTGGCCAATTAAAAGATTTGATTTTTACCTACATACAATCAATAATATAATTAGTGGTTTAAGGGTGTTCTAAAACCCTTCATAATGCTTTACCTGATTTTCCCTGCATTGGAAGGAAAATAGACGTGTAGGTAAAAAATGAAATAAATATTAGCCTTGATTCTATTTATGTATTCATCACTGTTCAATGCTAAAGAAATTTTTAACATTTTCTTGCTACAAATAGAAATATACTAAAATTTTAAGTGATTATCCCTATAGCAAAGCACGCCTATAAATTAATCTTATGACAATCTATCTATTTCTAAATTCTCAGAAAAATGGAAACAAAATGTAGCACAAAAAATCTGCCACGTATGGAGCCCCAAAAAGAAGTTACTAAATATTATATTGCCACCAGAGATTCCAATTTAATAATGAATGGTATATTTGCTCCCTTATAACAAATGATGTTTGTCAGCTCAAAAGAAGTTAAAGCATATTAACAGAACTTTGTAGCTTATCGAGGAATGTATTGTAAGATTACAACGATGTTTTTCCTCTCATACATGATCCTCATATAATTGATTTAAAATGCAAATATGAACATATATTTAATATGATTGTTGATATTACAGTTATAATTGTTATTTCCATTATCATCATCATCATTTAAAGACTACACTTTAATAACAGTGTTTGTTGTTAGAAATAATTTTTGTCCATTTCTCATCGTGAACACAATGTAGATGAATTTTCTTTCATTAATATAATAAAGTAACAAGTGAGTGGGAGAAAACAAACACAACGTAATCTACATGTAAAATTATATATATAGAGGTTCAATTTATTCTTGAACAATGATGATACATTTCCTTTTTTTTAAATATTTTTTAATATCCTATAGACTAAAATCAATTTTATCAATATTGTATTTTTTTCCTATTTTATTTTTAACTTGATTATTACAATTGTCTAAAAGACGGTTACCAATACAAGACATATATATATATGGGTGTGTATTTACTTTTTTTTAAAAAAGAACATATTTGACTATTAGAATTACGTACTAATGTAGACGCCTTACCAAGAAAGGATGACCCTAATTGTTTAAAAAATGTAATGACCTAATGCATGTTACTACCGACGTAAAACTGTTTATTACATAGATTTGTTTTGCTTTATAACCTTTTTTATTTATTATTACATCACTGTAACAGAAGTATTGAAACATTGCCAGTGAGGTTTAGAGGATCACAAAGTTACGGTTAGTGCTAACATAAGCCTTCCAATTAGTTTACCTGTGGCGCCAATCTTTTTTTAATAACATAACAGGCACGAACATGGAAATATTTTCGCAGTCTTAGGAATAATAGTTACAATCCTATCTTGACCAGGAAATATTAACTAGCTCATATAATTTTATTTAGATTGTTCAAACTATGTCTATTGATTTATTCGGTTAAAACGGTTATTAATTTATTTATGTATAAAAAATGCTATATCTTAGACTCATTAATTTTTTTATAAATAATATTTTGTAAATATCCTACTAACGTAATTATATTATATACATAAAATTAATTTTATACTTGAAATATTAAAAGATATTAACTTTTTTTCTGATATATATTGTCGTTTTAAATTTTTAACTACTTTTAGTTGGAATTTTTTATACTCAATGCTTTATCATAGATAACTAGATTATAAATTTTATTATTCTACGATATATTAACAGGATGTTAGTATTCAAGCATTAAATCAGTCAATGAATCAGGAAGTCTATATAATATTTATCATTTGACATTTGCTAATTAAACAATAGCAGCTTTCATTGTTTCATGAACCTTAAAAAGTTCTTTGAATTTTTATCATTAGTGTTGAAAACACGTTCTGTTGTCAGTTTTCTTAATGGTCACCAGAGCCTTCTAGAATAAA
>JAQFVV010011593.1:0-11580 GCA_028023455.1 Epiperipatus broadwayi | reverse complement strand
CTTTGGCTCTTTTAAAACCATAGCCACCACTATCCTAATAAGCAGGATTGGTGTTAATCCATTAAGCATCACATGATTTCATTCTCATAGTTTTGTAGTTAAGTAGAGATAAAAGGTGGTTGCTAGAGGGTTGCATTAGATCCTAAGATCTAGATGCAGTGCTCTCAGATCCAAAGCACCTCACTGACGAAGGCCACAAGCCAGAAACTAGTCTGGGGATATTGGATGAGTAGGCATTAGATAGGGATTTTATGCAACAAGCTTTCTGGCATCCATTGATTACTCTGTTTAGCACACGTGGCAATACTGTATGGAGAGTTTTGCTCTGTTTATCAACAATTAATGTGCTAGTATAGGAAATGTGATCATGTGATGCTTAATGGTTTAATACCAATCCTGCCTAATAGGATAGTGGTGGCTATGGTTGTAAAAGAGCCAAAGACACCAAAATGTATGGGTGCTGAACTGAGTTCAGACCCATATGATTATATAAGCTATTGAGCTTAGATTGAAAATATTTTTTGTGTTTTCAATTTCATTCTCATAGTTTTGTAGTTAAGTAGAGATAAAAGGTGGTTGCTAGAGGGTTGCATTAGATCCTAAGATCTAGATGCAGTGCTCTCAGATCCAAAGCACCTCACTGACGAAGAGCACAAGCCAGAAACTAGTCTGGGGATATTGGATGAGTAGGCATTAGATAAAGATTTTATGCACAAGCCTTCTGGCATCATTGATTACTCTGTTTAGCACAGGTGGTAATACTGTATGGAGAGTTTTGCTCTGTTTATCAACAATTAATGTGCTAGTATAGGAAATGTGATCATGTGATGCTTAATGGTTTAACACCAATCCTGCCTAATAGGATCGTGGTGGCTATGGTTGTAAAAGAGCCAAAGACACCAAAAATGTATGGGTGCTGAACTGAGTTCAGACCCGCATGGTCTCTCAGCTATTGACTTTGAAGTTGAAAATATTTTTGTGTTTTGAATTTCATTATGTAGTTTTGTGGTTAAGTAGAGATAAAAGGTGGTTGATAGAGGCCACATTAGATCCTAAGATCTAGATGCATTGCTCTCAGATCTAAAACTCCCTCACTGACAAAGGCCACAAAGCAGGGAACTAGTAGCAGGATATTGAATTAAGTAGACATTAGATAAAGTTTTACTTCAATGTATCATCAAACAGTTATCTGTTTAGCACAGGTTGCAATACTGTATGGAGAGTTTTGCTCTGTTTATCAACAATTAATGTGCTAGTATAGAAATGAAACCATGTGATGCTTAATGGGACCCCAACAATCCTGCCTAATAGGATAGTGGTGGCTATTGTTGTAAAAGAGCCCCAGACACCAAAATGTATGGGTGCTGAACTGAGTTCAGATCCATGTGACTATATAAGCTATTCGAGCTTAGATTGAAAATATTTTTTGTGTTTTCAATTTCATTCTCATAGATTTTGTAGTTAAGTAGAGATAAAGAGTGGTTGCTGAAAGTTGCATTAGATCTAAAATCTAGATGCAGTGCTCTCCAGTCTAAAGCTCCTCACTGGTGAAGGCCACAAGCCAGAAACTAGTCTGGGGATATTGGATGAGTAGGCATTAAAGATAAGGATTTTATGCCCAAGCCTTCTAGCATCTATTGATTACTCTATTTAGCTCAGGTGACAATACTGTACGGAGAGTTTTGCTCGTTTATCAACAAATAATGTGCTAGTATAGGGAATGTGATCGTGTGATGCTAGTTGTTTAACTTACCAATCCTGCCACAATAGGATAGTGGTGGCTATGGTAGTAATAGAGCTAAAGACACCAAAATGTATGGAGTGCTGAACTGAGTTCAGACCCTTATAACTATCCTAAACTATTGAGCTAGATTGAAAATATATTTTTTGTGTTTTCAATTTCAGCATTTTTAACCTCAGTTTAGTAGTTAAGTAGAAATAAAGGGTGGATTGCTAGAGGGTTACATTCAACTGATCCTAGGAGAGTCTAGATGCGGTGCATCCTCAGATCCAAAGCTCCTCACTAACGAAGTCCACAAAGCCAAAGAAACTAGTCTGAGGATATTGGATGGAAGTGGGCATTAGATAGGGATTTTATGCACAAGCAGCTTCAAGCATCCATAAATTACCTCTGATTTACTTCGGTGGCAATACTGTATGGAGAAGTTTTACTCTGTTTAAAAACATGTTATTCAACATGGAAGTTAATTTTGATGAACATTCTTCTCTAATAGTTTGAACGATTAATGAATTATCTTAAGTATTGAAAGAACCTTTATTCAAACATTAATAGAAGATATAATTAAAGATTATTATTTGTGAAAAGTTGCAATTTAATTTAAAAAAATTATTAACATCATTATTTTTTTCAGAAACATTTGAGATTTTAAATACTATTAAAATTTGGCTACAACACAAGTCTTAAAAATATTCCTTATAAAAACAGCTAAATTACTAAATCCCATTTTCAGACAGTTTAGTATGAAAAATATCTAAAAAATTCAAGCAAGCCTCTTGGGGTGACTTTTGGATCACTTATATTCCAATTCTAAGGGCATTTTTTGATAAAGAATACACCAGATATTTTTGTTTGGCTTATCTTAATACTTTTTAAACTGATAGCATCTCTAATTCTACTTTTAATAGTATTTAGGTTATTAGGTTTTGTTTTTAAAAATATTGTGTAAACATTAATCAAAAAATTTATATCTGAAACAATAATTAAAATAAACTACATCTTAAAATCATTTAAATATGATAAGTACCATATAATATGTGAAATGTCTATATATCATTTATCAGGATTTTCTAAAATAATTTCTAAAATTGTTATTAAATCTTTCCAGCAGTCAGCAACATTTAATGATTATTATATTATATGTCTCTATCTCATTGCATTTACCAATGAAGTCTTTAATAACTATTTAGTCAATTTATAGAATTACTGAAAAAAGGATGCCAAATCACTAATTACTTTTAAAGAAGATTTAACATTCTTCGATTGTAGCTTTTCAAAAGCTTGAAATAAAAAGATTTAATCTCTAAAGACAATAATGAACACAAAAAAAACTCAGAACATCTGTTTCTTATTTTATTTTTATTAAAAATTGAAATACATATTCTGTCAAAGCAGATGATGTTCTATTAAAATACGGCTCTCTTTAAAATTCGAGGAGCTTGAAGTCAGGATTCAAATCTTGCAGTTTCAGTGTAGGTACTATACTTGTATTTCAATATAAATTATTTAATAACTTTTGTTAAGCATAAATTAATAAACATGATAAATAATTGCAATCACTAGTTTAACCAAATGCTATTGTAACTAGTTAACCTTTTATTTCACTATAACTACATTTAAAAACATTTCTGACGAAAAATTAAAATACAATTTCAGAATCTAAATAACAATAGCTTACTGATTATTTAATTGCCGATTGCTAAATGATGCTTTACAATAGAAATAAACATTTAAATATTTTCCAATTTTTAAAAACCATTTCGCAGAGGGAATCAATGTTAGAAGCTATTATTCTACTTTTGTCATTCGAGTAAACCATCTTTTAAATAAAATTATCAATTTTACGAGACTTAATTTTGAGCTTTAACAAACTGTAAATCATTAAATTAGCTGAATTCTTCACATTTTTTTCATTAGACAAAGAAGGCATGGCCAATAAATAATTTGCTTCTTTCTGCATATTTTGTTAACTATGGTATTGCGTCATAAAACTTAGGTAACAAAGATGGAAACCCATTAAATTAAAATTAAATCAACAGGTTCAACTAATTACATAAATAATTTATGTTTATTTTCAACTATTGTAATTTTCTGCAGGGTGAAAATCTTTCCAAGTTTATTTACAGTTTCTTGATCTCTAACTTATCTTTTCCACAACAAACTAACAAATTTCCTTGTTTCCATTCATTCATCTATATAAGTCTATTTTAAGGTTTCTTTTACAATCTCTTGGAATTAAATTTAAGATTTCAGTTGTCCAGCTATTTTCATTTCAGTAAACAATATGTCCAATCAACCCCATTACAGTCACATTTCTTTCAATGATAATGTGTGTATTATATCTCTTGTCTATGTATTTCATTTTCATTCTTATTTTTACATATATTTCTCTATACTTCATCGAGTAGTCTAAATCTGCATTATTCCTCCATTAAATGTAGAAAACCATATTTATAAAAACTTCCTTTTCAAACAAATAGGCATGTTTTTTATTTTTAATATTGTTATTTTTATTAAAAGCATTCCACCCAAGATATTTGTAATTAAATTTCTTCCACTGATTCTTATTTGAAGTGCTGAATTATATATAATATAATACACCATATACACCTTAAATGACCCTCTACAATGCAGTTAAACATATGATTTAATATATTACCACTTACAGTTTCGCTGTCAGCAGTCATCATCAGAGCTACAACATTTAAACATATACAATTAATATCTATCCATACATATAGCAATATACAAATATGTAAAAATATACATATAAATATAAAATAAAAAACATTCCAAACACTCCAACTATTAATTTAAATATGGATCTTTTAATATCTCTACAATCTAAAACCTCTTTACACACTTATACTCAATTAACTTCTATATAAAATTTATATTTAACATTTATTTTCATAATTATAATCATTTAAAATTTAAATCTACCTTTAATTTAATTTACTTCTATTTTAATTATATATTGTACGAATTAAAAAAGGCATATATCGACGGGTTACATATTATCTGTAAGGAACTAGCTCAACGGATGATGATGATTAATAAGACCCTGATTTTAACTCTAATAAAGTACACTCTAATAAAATAACTAAGAATCTTTAGAAATTATCATATATATGTTCGGTTGCCAATACAGATAGTGACATTAATATTAAAATAATTTGAATAAAAAAGAAAGTTAAAAAAACCAAATGTGTTAATAAAATGTTTAATAATAAATTATGTATTTTGTTCAACTTTTTAATTATTATGATTATATAAATTCTGTCTAGTCTTTAGGGGAATTTATAATTACAACAAGAATAATGATCCTTATTATATGCCAATACTATTACGCAATGTTCTGGAATGATTATATAACATATGCCTTGACAAGTAAATAAAGGTAGATAAAGGAGTATTTGTTGGCTGTGACATAAATTATTGATCTAATTCTAAAAGAAAGAATGTGAGATTCATTTTCACAGCACCTAACTCAATTCACAAAAAAGAGCAAGATACGTATTTAGGGTATAACTTTAATGTTTAATAAAAAACTTACTTAATTATAAATAAATATAAATTTGTTCGACTTTAATAAATCAATTCATCAGGTTACGAGCATTAGAAGCGGGCTTCCCTGGAACTGAGAAATAAACGGTACTGACTGACTTACTAGGCTATAAGAACAAATATGAAAAATAATGGCTGTCAGTTGTTTTAGAAAACAGCAGGGCAGTTTGTGTTTTACAGTCTTTACTGCAATTTGAAGGAGATACTGGAACAGGGAAACCAGGTCGGAGTCATGGCTATAGACCTTTGGTGTTCCAAATATAAAAACAAGCAAGTGAGGAGGTAGCCTATTCCCTATTTGATAAAATAACATGAAGATCACTGATGACAAGCTTACGAAGCATGAGATGAAAACACTTATCAACAACGTTAGGAAAAATGATAGGCAGTAATCATCATATTTAAATAATAAAACCCATTTTATATAAAGAATGCTCCTACGTGATGACCTGATCAAGTTAAATTAAAATCAAACGTGCTTTAATCAAAAAATGTTAATACCCAATTAGAAATTATATTAATTATGCCCTAATCTCATACCCTTCCTGAATATTAATAGAAAGTATAAATTTGAATTAAAGATATATTCATTGAATTCCCTAACTATCTTTTTGCGAAACAATATGTTAATGTAAATAAATATATATTATAAACTCAGTAAATTTAGCCCAGGAGCATAGGTTAGAGAGTGAGCCATAATTTATTATTATTAGCCATTAATAAAAATAACAAAAATTGTATAAATCCTTCATCGATAATTAATAAAGACACCTTGTCCAATGAGTTCTAGTGGGTAAGAATTATATAAAAATTAATATAATATTATTTAATAGTGACACTTAGCGACGGAAATTATTATCGAGTTGAAGTTTTACTGGCATATAATAAAAATAGACATTAATAATCATCTCACATATATAATAAGGTTAAATAAATGAACATTCATCGTGAAAAAGACAAAGTCAATAAATATTAAATTTAAAGACTGGAGATTAAGATAATAATTATTACATTTAATGGCAACAATACATTAAGGAAGAAGAAGAGCTTTTAACAGTACTTAATTTAAAGATAATTATGTAAAATATTTGTTCGAAGACCGGCCAGAAAGTAACGGTTCATACAAAGAAAGATACATTGCCATTGCCTTATGGTTGGCCCCTTAGATTACACACGGCAGAGTCCGTTGGATGAAACGTAGATGCACATTTTGGAAAATTATGAGATGACATTTTTGAAGGATTTCTCTAAGGTTTCGGCAGCTTAGGTTGTGCATATGAATTTTTATATTACAGCCCATTGAAGATTTTCAGAACTTCCAGGAATCGTACAGTCAGATTCCTGAAGTTCGCCCCTCCCCACCATGGTAGAAACACTATTTTACTTCATATTTAACTGGCGGCTTCTTCTCTAATGAAATATGTATTTTTCTCTTAATGAGGAATAATAGCTTCTTGGAAACTTTTCCTGGGCTCTTTATACTGTATCTCTGCCATCTAGGCTGGCGCTTCTTTCTAATCAATCTTACAAGTATAGTTGTTTTTAGATACATTCCTTCGATAAGGCTTTCAAACTCATTAATAGATTCATTTTCTAATTAGAAAAATGAATTTTTAAATCAGAAAATGATTTTAATTAGGACTGTCATTACATTTTAAATACATATCTTTTTCTAATTAATAAAAACTTTACCCATTGTTTTTGGAAAGGAACAATCTGAAAGCTTATCGAAAGAATGTAACTTTTTAATCACTAAAAGTTGAACAAATAACTAAAAGTATGTAAAAAACAAAAACATTCCCGGCTAGCAATGAATCTTTAGAAGCAAAATACATGTACATTTAAATATTTATAAATATATACGCACAATCCATAGTTATAATATATGTAAATTCATGAATAATTCTGTCATGAATTTATTAATAGAAATGATTAGTTTAAATCTCAAGCAGAGTTAATTTTAACACACATTTATAAAAGTTTTTCTTTAAGGGGAAACTAGCGTGGACTGAACATATAAAGCCCATTTTTCATCGGAAATTCAAGGTTGATATAAATGGTTTGGGAAGTTGGCTACATGTGAAAGATCATGAAGCTAGGATCGGGCTTAAGTCCGACTGCTTCACATTTTTTTACACTTTAAAAAAAAAACAATGAAAAAAAATATTTTACTTATATTTGATACATTTATAAGTTTACTTGATTAATTAGTAAGACTACAAGTAATTAGTAACATATAATATTGATATATTTTAGCAGAAGTATACTAGTAATTCTCTATGTTGGATCATTTGGTTTTTATTATTTATTTAGGCAACTCACTCTCTGCCTGTGCAAACAATCATATTTGCTGACAAATTTATTTATATGGGCGCAAGTCAGCAATATGAGATTAATAGGACATGTGAAATAACCCATTGGTCACCCAAACCATATATGATTGACATAATTTGGGATAGAACAATTTAATTGATGAATATTTATTATTTTAAAACTGACAGTTCAACTATTTCATTTCAAATAGCATGAGGCTTTCACAAATGTCAAAATTAATATTTTGCAAGAACTTTTATTTGTTGATATCATTTTTAATCTTGCTAGCATAGGAAGTATATATGTGGAAGCATTTTTCCAACTGCATCTGGCTGCTTGGTATTACACAAAAGGTCTTCCCTACTTTGAGAGTTACTCTAGAAATTATTGTCATTTAAGCGTATTGTCATACTGCATCCGGACCGCTTGACATATAATTCCCAGTCAGGTCTTCACCTGCTTTGAGAGTTACTATAGAAATCGCTGTGTTAAAGCGTATTAAAATACATCGGACATGACAATGAATTCCCAGTCTGAAGGTCTTCACCTGCTTTGAGGCTACTAATAATAAGGAGCGAACGTTTAAAATAGCTGCTAGCAAGCAACTCTTTGAAATTAAAACTTTTAATATATCAATATTGGATATTTTTACATATATAACTGAGATAAACGCTAATTAATTTAGACACACAAAAAATATTTCATTATTTTACCCTTGCTTTGATCTACTCTTTTCTTTTCAAATAATAATTTTTTTCTTCCTCCTTACTGTCACGACAGCAGTAGTAAACAGCGTCTAATATATACTGAGCTAGTATAAAATACATATATACTTAATTTATCTATATTCCTATCTTATTAACTTTTTTTCATGATAGTATTTTGACTAACAAATCGTTTAATAATTAAACATTTGAGTAATCTTGAAAACATTTAAAGTAAACAAAAAAAAACTGACATTTTAATTCATTGAAATCATTTCAGTTATTAAGTTATAATCACTTTCTTTTCTCAAATATATATATAACGTGTACACAACACATAATCACTCTTTACTGGGTGTAGAAATTTGATGTCGAGGAGCCTCAATGACCCAGGTGGCTAAAACATTAATACTGACTACAGGGTGTGAGGTTTTATTATTTTGATCCTCAGCGATTGAAATGACCAAAAACACTCAATGTACACAGTCAAAAAGAGGCCAACACATCAACAAACACAAACTCAAAGTTGGATTCAAACTGAATTTAGCCCAACTCACAGCTCAGATCAAATCAATGGATGACATATATCGACAGAGTACATGACTATGCGCCAAGGAACTAGCTCAACGGATGATGATGATTAATGAGACCCCTGATTAAACTTACTAATAAAGTATAATAAAATAACTACGAATCATTATAAGTCAACTCATATATATATATGCTCAAGGATTTACTTAGCTGAGACAGTGAGCATTAATATTAAAATAATTTGAATAAAAAAGAAAGTTAAAAAAACCAAATGTGTTAATAAAATGTTTAATAATAATTATAATTTTATTAACTTTTAGATTGTGATTATATAGATTACCTCTAGTCTTTAAACGGAATTTATAATTGCAACAAGAATGGCAGTCTGCCTGTACTGCCAATGCTATTACGCAATATCATTGAATGACTATATATGTCTATGCCCTGACAAGTAAATAAAAGGTAGATTCAAGGTATTTGGCTGTGACATAAATTATTGATCTAATTCTAAAAAGAAAATGTGGAGATTCATTTTCACATTCCTAACTCAATTCACAAAAGAGCAAGATACGTATTTAGGGTATAACTTTACAATATTTAATAAAAAACTTATGAAATTATAAATAAATATAAATTTGTTCGACTTTAATAAAATCAATTCATCATGATTTACGAGCATTAGAGCGGACTTTACTGGAACTGAGAAATAAACAGTATTGACAATTTATGAGCTATAAGAGAATAAATATGAAAAATATTAGCTTTGTGGGTTATTTAAAAAAAGCAACCAGAAGTGGTTTGTGTTTACAAGTCTTTACTGCCATTTGGATGAGATATGGAGTTCTGGAAGAAAACAGAATTCGAGTTATGAGTGCAGACATTTGGTGTTCCAAATATAAACGAGCAAGTGAGGAAGTGCTTTCTTCCTATTTATTAAAATAACATGAAGATCACCGATGACAAACCACAGAAGCCATGAGATGGCTTCAGCGTCTTAACGTTAGGAAAAATGATGACTTATGATAATCACTGTATTTGATAATAAACCATTTAATATAAGAAATGCTCTGCTGATGGCTTCAGTCAAGTTAAATTAAATTAAACGTGCTTTAATCAAAAAAGTATTCAATGCAAGTGCAAGGTAAATTAATTATGCCTAAATCTCATGCCCCTTCCTGAATATTAATAGAAATTATAAATTAGAATTAGAATATGTTGTTTAAATTCCTTTATGGGCAGTTAAGCAAGGCAATATATTAATGTGAATAAATAAGGTATTATAAACTCAGTAAAGTGGCCAGGAGAATAGGTTAGAGATTTAGGCTATTAATTTATTATTAGCCATTAATAAAAATAGCAAAATTGTATAAATCCTTCAACTATGATAATTAATGAACTGTATCCAATGAGTTCTAGTAGGTAAGAATTACTATAAAAATTAATATAATATTATTTAACAAGGCAAACGCAACGACGGAAATTATTATCGAGTTGAAGTTTTACTGGCATATAATAAAAATAAAAGACATTAATAATCATCTCACATATATAATAAGGTTAAATAAACGAACTGCCATCGTAAGAAAAGAGAAAGTTAACAAATATTAAATTTAAAGACTAGAGATTAAGATAGAGAATTACTACATAATTTAAAATAGCATTAATACATTAAGGAAAGAGAAGAGCTTTTAACAGTACTTAATTTAAAGGTAGTGTAGTCGACAAAGTAGCGGTTCATATAAGAAAGATATTACCATTTCTTCATGGTTGGCCCCTTAGATTACACACGGCAGAGTCCAGTTGGATGAAACGTAGATGCACATTTTGGAAAATTATTTGAATGACATTTTGAAGAGATTTCTCTAAGGTTTCGGCAGCGCTTACGATTGGTATATGAATTTTTATATTACGGCCACATTGAAGATTTTCAGGAGACTTCAGGAATCATAGTCAGATTCCTGAAGTTAAGCCCTCTCCCACCATGGTAGAAACACTATTTTACTTCACAATTTAACTGGGCGACTTCTTCTCTAATGAAATATATATAGCTTCTCTTAATGAGGAATAATAGCTGCTTGGAAACTTTTCCTGGGCTCTTTATACTGTATCTCTTAGCCTTCAGGCTAGCGTCTTCTTTCCATAATCAATCTTACAAAGATTTACTAGTTGTTTTTAGATATATTCACTCGATAGAGCTTTTCAAACTCATTAACTTGAATTCATTTTCTAATTAGAAAATGAATTTTTAAAATCAGAAAATGATTTTAATTAGGACCGTCCTTACATTTTAAATACTTATCTTTTTCTAATTAATAAAAACTTTACCCATTGTTTTTGGAAAGGAACAATCTGAAAGCTTTATCGAAAGAATGTAGCTTTTAACCACTAAAAATTTGAACAAACTATTTAAAGTAAAACAAAACATTCCCGACACAATGAAACTTTAGAGCGAATATGTACATTTAAATATTTATAAATATATATGCACAATCCACGCAGTTATAATATATGTAAATTCATGAATAATTCTATCATAAATTTATTAATAGAAATGAGTTAGTTTAAATCTCAAACGAGATTAATTTTAACACACATTTATAATAGTTTTTCTTTAAGGAAACTAGTGTGGACTGAACATATAAAGCCCCATTGCATCGGAAATTCAAGGTTAAGTACAAGAGGTTTGAAGTTGGCTGCATGTGAAAGATCATGAAGCTAGGATCGAAC
>JAQFVV010011592.1:0-11589 GCA_028023455.1 Epiperipatus broadwayi | reverse complement strand
CAATTCAAAACAAAACAACACTCTCCATATAGTAGTGCCATCTTGTGCTAACAAGAGCAATCAATGGATGCCAGAAGGCTTTGCATAAAATCCCTATCTAGTGCCTACTCATCCAATATCCCCAGACTAGTTTCTGGCTTGTGGCCTTCATCAGTGAGGAGCCTTGGATCTGAGAGCACTGCACCTAGATCTTAGGATCTAATGCAACCCTCCAGCACCCACCTTTTAACTCTATTTAACTACAAAACTATGAGAATGAAATTGAAAACACTATTAATATTTTCAATCCAAGCTCAATAAGATCTTATATAGTCATATGGGTCTGAACTCAATTCAGCACCCATACATTTTGGTGTCTTTGGCTCTTTAAACAACCATAGCCACCACTATCCTATTAGGCAGGATTGGTGTTAAACCACTAAACATCACATGATCACTATCTCATACTAGCACAATAATTGTTATTAAACAATTCAAAACAAAACAACACTCTCCATATAGTAGTGCCATCTTGTGCTAACAAGAGCAATCAATGGATGCCAGAAGGCTTGTGCATAAAATCCCTATCTAGTGCCTACTCATCCAATATCCCCAGACTAGTTTCTGGCTTGTGGCCTTCATCAGTGAGGAGCCTTGGATCTGAGAGCACTGCACCTAGATCTTAGGATCCAATGCAACCCTCCAGCACCCACCTTTTAACTCTATTTAACTACAAAACTATGAGAATGAAATTGAAAACACTATTAATATTTTCAATCCAAGCTCAATAGCTTATATAGTCATATGGGTCTGAACTCAATTCAGTACCCATACATTTTGGTGTCTTTGGCTCTTTAACAACCATAGCCACCACTATCCTATTAGGCAGGATTGGTGTTAAACCACTAAACATCACATGATCACTATCTCATACTAGCACAATAATTGTTATTAAACAATTCAAAACAAAACAACACTCTCCATATAGTAGTGCCATCTTGTGCTAACAAGAGCAATCAATGGATGCCAGAAGGCTTGTGCATAAAATCACTATCTAGTGCCTACTCATCCAATATCCCCAGACTAGTTTCTGGCTTGTGGCCTTCATCAGTGAGGAGCCTTGGATCTGAGAGCACTGCACCTAGATCTTAGGATCTAATGCAACCCTCCAGCACCCACCTTTTAACTCTATTTAACTACAAAACTATGAGAATGAAATTGAAAACACTATTAATATTTCAATCCAAGCTCAGGTAGCTTATATAGTCATATAGGTCTGAACTCAATTCAGTACCCATACATTTTGAGTAATCTTTAGCTCTTTAACAACCATAGCCACCACTATCTATTAGGCAGGATTGGTGTTAAACCACTAAACATCACATGACCACATATCTCATACTAGCGCAATAATTGTTATTAAACAATTCAAAACAAAACAACACTCTCCATATGGTGATGTTGTTTTAGTTTTTGAATTGTTTAATAATAATTAGTTTTTATGTTTTTAGTGGTCATTTAATTTTTTCAAAAAGGAACAACAACAAGGCCAGGGCAACATAGATATGGATTTTAGCCTCTCCTAAGAAAGGTTATACTAATTTCTTATAATCCAATAATTGCATACTAGATGTATAGTTACTTCTAAGTAAAATTCACAATCTTGTTCATATTAAATAAACATTCTCACGTTTCATAGTTTGATACAGATCTCAAATCATAGAAGAACATCTCTTATGTCTGCAATATCAATTAATGTATATTATTGTTGCCAGTTTTTACTTATATGCATTATAATTTTATTTTTATCCAAACAAGAGCTTATTTTTGGTAAATAGGATTTCCATTTTTGCCTGTAAATATTTTAATGATTTTCTCAATATGTTGGGAGGGAATTTTTCTAGATGATATCCTGTAAAAATAATCAAATAATAATTCGAGATTTTCTATAATCTTTATAGCCCCCCAAGTAACTGATTGAGTTTTGATCCAGAAAATGTTAATTCTTATATTTTTATCAATTACTTATGCTGTCAATGGCACCTCATGCATAGGCTGCATAATTCCTTTATTGGAAACTCCAAAGCTATAAAATTATAATAATTCTAAGACAAATTATCTTATTAGACAAGTGTTTCCCTAACTAATTTCTGTAGAGGCACCAGTATTCACAGAACACCATCTTGTGAAAATTTTAGAAAATTTATATAAGCCTTATACTAATTTAAGTTGTTTCAATTTTGTTTGAACATGTTGAGAAGCATATTGGTGGGATGGTGTTAGAAATCTATCAAAGTAAGCAAATATCAGCTTTGTCAGATGAACAGATATTATTCTGACAATACTGTGATATTAGAGAAGTACTTCATGAAGTATTGGACCAATTTCCATCATCTAGCATTAAATGTTGAATATCTAAAGAAAACTTTTAAACTTTATTTAAATTTTTCAACTACAAACAACTTGTTAGTAATAACATACAAAATAGACAATATAGGTCTATTGTGTAGGTCTATTTGTGTGTTATTATTAACAAGTTGCTTGTATTTGAAAAGTTAAAGTTAATATTCTAGACATTCGACATTTAATGACAGATGATGGAAATAATCCAATTGATTATCACAATTAATATACCATCATCACAAACTTTCAGACAAATGCTTCTCCAGGGGTTTCAAAGATTTGTATTTCTTTAACCTGCTGAAGAATGATGACATTAATATTAAAAAAATATGTACTTTTTATTTTTATTTGCTAAGAATGAAGTTTTTAGAAGATCAATGAAACAAGATCTTCTTTGATTATCTTAGTAAAAATTATATGCAATATTTTCTTGATATTATTATATTTTCTTGTTATTTAGGTCATATATTTTACGTAATACACACCATTATCATCATCTTCATCAACCGTATCAGTCCACTGCAGGATGAAGATTTCTTCAAGTTAAATCCATATTTTCTGACCTCTAGCCTCTCCATCTCCACATCACCTCTGCACATTTTCTTATCCCCCCCATCCATCTCATATGTGGTCTCTTTCTGGAGTATTTTACAATTTCTTGGAGATCCCGATTAAGATTTCCATTTGCCCATCTCTTATCATCTCTTCTACCAATATGTCCAGCCAACACAAGTCTTTTAGTCTTTCAATGATGTTAATAATTCTATTTACTCTCTTAACGTGTATTGCATTTTCAAAGTAAGAACTGGTAAAACACATTTATTAAAAATCTTCCTTACAAACATATATGTTTTGATTGTTTGGTCAAACAAATATTTTGACTTTTAAATATTATTTTGCTAATAATTATTTGAACTTTCATTTTTAAATTTACAAATTTGCCTTTATTTATATTGTTAATAGAGTTTAGTCGTTTCTCAGCTGAATTTTATTATACTTTTATAAGTTTATTATATAATTCAATTCCAATAGTTTAAACTTTTCTCAAACAAAATGTAATTTCAATATAAGTAATACCAAACCACAGGTCTACTAAAAGCTTGTTTAATACTTTAAATTAAAAATGTTAAATACATCAACATAGTATGTGGAGGATGTTTTCTACCCCAGTAGCCAAACCTACGAATATGATTGCTAGTTAGTATGACTATTAGTTGTATCAAAAAGCATGGTCAGCATACTAGTGATGCTTTTAACAATTTTATTTTAAAGTATTAAACAAGTTTTTCATAGTATATGAGTTGCATGTATTTTGTATTGAATTACTGTAATCATTTGTAAATAATGTCAATGGTATCTTGCACAGAAGTTCGGTGCTTGGTAAAACAGCCCTGACTTGAGATCAGGGAAGTCCACTTGACCTGACCGATGTGAGATGGGAGGTCCCAGGATCGATTCAGCACTTGCAGGTCAAAGCATTCAAACATTTTATGAATACCTCAACATTAAAACCATATACTTTTTTTGTCTGCTTGGTTTGGTGCAATGTTGCCGTATCCAACTTGCAATTGGGAGGGTCAAAGATAGGTTCTGGCACTTGCAGGTCTGACACTCAAACTTTTTACAAATTCCTGAGCAACAAATCCACATGTGTTTTTGTTTTTATATCAATGATTGAACTTGAGAAGCACACACACACATCTCTGTAAGTAGACAAGTATTTGGTCTTATTGTGTAAAAAAAATATTTGTGAATGGTTTAAACCCTATCAAAATTATGAACATTTGTTGTAGAATAGATAGAGATTTCTTTTCTGTTTGGTATCAACAAATTTTTTATCTATCTTTAGATTCTAATTTGGATCTTTGGTATCACTTCAAATATATTTATGTTTTCTTAAGTAAACAGGACAGATGTGCCCTATTTGGGGGCTCTAATCCTCTAGATGACTTTTACTCAAGCTAGGCTAATGCCATGAAAGCCATTTCATTTTCCTCATATTCATTGGAAAGAAAATAAATGTGAATGAAGTTTACTACCTACCATTTGGCTATTTAATATTATAAATAAAGACTAACTCCTCTGAGCATGTGCTTTAATAATCTGTTTACACCTCCCATAAACATCGACTTTAAAAGCATAAGTCTACACTTATGCTTAAATAACTGAAACACAGGCTTATTATATACCCATGTCTATATATATGTAATATATAGGGTATATGAGCACAGACTTTTACATGACCCACCACTCTCCACTCTATCTCATAACACTGATACACTCGAACATATATATGTTGAATAGATAAATAATCACCAATATATGTATTTCATGCTAAACCAGCAATCTGACCCCTCATATACAGGACATAATCCATTTAATACATATACAAGAGATGGTCAGACATCTCTACTATGTAATAACTCTGAAAGTCTGTGCTCATATACACTATATATTACATATATAGACACATGTATATAATAAGCCTGTGTTTCAGTTATTACATAGTAGAGATGGTTCTGCTCATTCCTTATATATGTATTGAATGGATTATGTCCTGTACATGAGGGGTCATATTGACCTTAGGTTAACATGGGTGTGGCAAGAACCTTGGCCTCAGGGTGGCCTTTGAGCATTCTATCATCAGATTTCAATTGGATGGACAGTTGAAGAGTTGGAGTGTGGAGTGGATTGAAGGATGTCCATTAAAGTATTAAGATTGGCTATTTTAATATATATCTGAGCACTTATAGCATACATGTGTGGAGATGGTAATCTGGACCAACTGATGATTGCTGGTTTAGCATTAAATAAGTATATTGGTGATTATTTATCTTTTTGGCATATATGTGTTCGAGTGTATCAGTGTTATGAGATAGAATGGAGAGTGGTGGGTCATGCAAAAGTCTGTTCTCATATACCCTATATATTTCTTATGCTTATAGTTTATTTCTATATAAACTGGTCTTTTTTCACAGTGCTTAAATCAGGGCTTCAACCTATTCTTTGCCTGAATTATAAATTATCAGTTGAATTATACAAATCTGCAGTAGGTTGAATAGATGATAATATATAACTCCAACACCCAATAGATTGAAGTCCTAATTTAAGCATGGTGAGCAAAGACTGGTTTATATGAAAATAAACTCTAAGCATAAGTATATACTTTTGCTTTCAAAGTCGATGTTCAGTACACACTCAGAATAATAAGCCCTTATTTATAATATTACATATGTGTGCTATATAAACAACAAAATATTTAGCTATTTAATTGTTTAGGTATTTACAGATGTATTTGAACAGCTTTATGCTAAGGGCATTGCATTATCTATTAAAAGGTAATTTCATAAGCTAACTCACAAGTTAAATTGGTTACTCATATAAAGAAAAAAAGTTTTTGAATTTTTTGTGTCTTGTTAAGATGACTGTCTTCATCAGGGTAAAATCATATACATTTAACTGACTTTGAACCATTTTGTGATAGATTGCCCACCAGTTTCCTCTTTTAAGCCAATAAACATCACATAACCATCACCTCTTTTACGAAATTGACCATAGCCTTTTCTTAATTGCTTTTCCTGGTAAATTTCCTCAAAAATGATTATCAAACTTCATCAATATGGACACTGATGATTGAAATAAAGATGGGTGAAAGAGAAATGTATAGATTCATTGCAATTCCAATTAATATTAAATATTTGATTCGTTCAAATGATTCAACTATGATGACTAGTAATCAAATACACACAAAAAGGCCTTCTCAATACCAGCCTTTTACGTAGATTAGACTATGGATTACAAATGAGCATCAATACATGCTCTTCCGATCTTTGTTAATCAATTGGGATTTACCATTCCTTCAACATGAATGAGATATTCATATATATATATTGCTTATAATAACTCCTCTCATATACCCTTTAATGCAAAAAAGTTTTAAAGAAAATTGAGAATACTCTGATGAAGACTGCTGGACAGTCGAAATTGTCAGGAAAATAAAGAAATTCATTGCCAATATTAGTTTCTTCTATTTATTTAAAATGTTTGCATGTGTTATTGTCTTATAGTCAATATTATAAACATTTTTTAGATTAATATAAATCATCATCATCATCACCAACGATTATCAATCCACTGCAGGATGAAGGTCTCTACAAATTCAATCCATCTCCTCTGATCTCTAGCATCTCTTCTCCACATCACCCCTGCACACTTTCTTATTTCATCAATCCATCTCATATGTGGTCTCTTTCTGGGTCTTTTACAATCTCTTGGAATCTCGTTTAAGTAAACCAAGTTAAATTATTTTACTACCACAGTGTTGAGCATGGATAGGCTCAATGGGAGCTGAATATGGGTATGCAGCATCATTCTTGATTATCCTGATTTGCATAGTGCTTGTAGATTATAAATGTTTGCAAGGGTAGATGGACCATCTTTGAAACCTTGTTTGCTTACATTTCATGATTTTGTATTTATAAGACATTGACAAACACCTTCTCTCATTCATATATGTAGTTTATATATAAATGAAAAATAATAATGTTTTTTTTTCCAGATGAAGGTGAATTTACATAGTTTATATAACATTTTAGGAGCTGATAAAAATTTCCTAGGGCCACATGTATTAAATTTCAGTAATTAATTTATATGGCAGTAGGAAATTTCACTTGTTTCTAAAATTATTATATTATTGATATTATTTAATTGCTGTATTGAATAAACATATATCATATGAATGTAATAATTAAAAAGTGGAATTTATCTAGAATAAATAAAATGTCAATCGTATGAAATAAAAATATCATAGGTTCACCAATTTCTATGCTTACACAATCTAAATATGGTGCCCTCATATCCAAAGCTCCTCACTGATGAAAGCCATAAGCTAAAAACTAGTCTGAGTAGACATTAAATAGGGATTTTATGCATAAACTTTTAGCATCCATTGATTACTCTGGTTTGCACTAGGTGGCAACGGAGTGTTTTGGTTTTGGGAAATAAAAAATAATTGATAAATTAATAATACTATAGTCTAGCAAATTACTACTTAAAATGCTAGAAACTCCATAATCCCACTATAGCATAATTAATTTTTATGTTATATCTTATTAGCATGTTTTTATTTTTTCATTCAGGATATATTTCAATTTTTATTTATTACTCATTGTTTAAATGTTTTATATTATATACTGTACATATATAAACAAAATGTGTATAAATTAAAAAACTATTGTAATAACAATAAAATAGTAAATATAATGGTAATTAATTATCATATGCAGTCTTTTCTATATGCAAAGTACTTTCAGTTAATTCCTTAACCCTTTTCAACTGCTGTTAAATTTCAAGGCAGATGATGAGGTTTAAGAAATTAACTAAAAGTACTTCTGCAATTAGATTACATAATGATACTAGGAAAGTCAACATTGAGAAGGGTGTAAGACAGAGTGACTTCATATATCCAAAACTTTTTACAACAGTGCTGGAGGAAATATTTTGTGGATTAAAATGGGAAGCTAAAGGAGTGAAAGTAAATGGAGATTATTTAAATCATTTAGATTTTGCAGATGATGTAGTTGTTTTTGCAAATAATGCTTCAGAGCTGTAGGAAATGTTGCAGGAGTTATCAGATGAAAGTAGGACTAAAGATAAATGTTAAAAAGACTAAAGTAATATTGAATGGATTTTTCCAAATATGAAAATAAAGATTGATCATGATGAGTTAGAAAAAGTTAACAGTTACAAATACCTTGGTCAGATTATTAATACAGATGGAAACATAATGGATGAAATTAATCATTGAATTAAACTTGGTTGGAGTGCTTTTGGTAAAAATTAACTTGATACTAAAAAGAAGTATACCTATGTGTTTGAAAAGGAAAATTTTTAATAAAATGTATTTTATCACTTATTACTTATGGATCTGAGACTTGGACACTTAATAGAAGAGCAATGCAGAGACTTTATACCACTCAAAGAAGTGTGGAAAGATGCATGTTGGGGAGTAATAAGAAGACATCGAAACGCAATGTATGGGCAAGGACACAAACAGGTGTTACTGACCTCCATTGAAAAAATTAAAAGACTGAAGTGGAGGTGAGGTTGGGGGAAAATATTGCTGAGAAGAGATGATGTCATAGATGGACAAGTAGCAAATCTTAAACTGGATTCAAGAGGGTGTAACAGGAAGACACAAGAAAGAAGATCACATTTGAGATGGATGGATGAAATAAGAAAATGACAGAGGTGAAGTGTGGAGAAGAAAAGCTAAAGATCAGAGAAGATGGATTGAACTTGGGGAGACCTTCATCCTGCAGTGGATTGATAATAGTTGATGATGACTTCTGCATATTGAAAAGATAGTATGTAACAGTTAATTACCATTATATATCTTTATTTTAATTGTTACATATATGGTATTCCAATTTTACTACTTCTGTTAATATGAATGAAAATGTTTGAATGACTAATCGCCGAATAAATGAAAAAATAATATATAAAAAATATTTTATTGCTTCTAAATCTATACATGTCCTGTTTTTAAAACTCTTTGACCATTCACGGTTTGAATTCTTTGCATATATATGTAAATTTTCTTTGATTCATTCAATAATCACCACAGTCTTCTACAGTCTATCCACAAATGTGAAGAAGCTTGTCATCTTTTCCCCAAACATTATCATGACATATTTTTTAAAACAGGCAAAAACTCACTATACGTATTGCAATTTACAGCAAACACAAGAGTAATCAATGGATGCCAGAGGATTGTGTATAAAATCCCCATCTAGTGCCTACTCATGCAAATATCCTCTAAGACTAGTTTCTGACTTGTGGCCTTCCATCAGTGATGAGAACCCTTGGATCTGAGAAGCACTACACCTCAATCTTAGGATCTAATACAACCTCCAGTAACCACGTTTCATCTCCATTTAACTACAAAACTATGAGTCTTGAACTGAAAACACCTTAATGTTTTCAATCCAAGTCCATCAACTTATATAGTCATATTTACATTAACTGTGTGAGTTTGTTGCATTGTAAGGATAAGGGCTAATATTCACACGGCTAGTTTTGTTAAATACTTTCATTCACTTTTGTTTTTTCTTCCAAATCTTAAGCATTACATGCTATTGGTTCATATTCCAAAAATCAAGGAATTTTATTGATAAGAATTCCAGCAGTGAGATGAAAAAGGACTGTTAAATAAGTACGCTCCAGAGCAAACATCTCTTCATCATATCACATTCCAGTAAACAATGAAGTCACCAGTTCTGCCTAATCATCAGATAAGGTAATGGACTGATTACACTGACATCTTGGTTTTGTTTTCTGGCTAAGTAAATAGTTACATGTTTCAAGGTGAAACGTAAATGATTAATTTGGGAAGATATGTCACTTAAATAAAATAGTATCCTATACTTTTATTAAAAAACCTGAAAACAATCTTTAGTTTCAATTGGCTAATATATTCCAACACATGATCATAGACATGTCAAGTAAAAAATAATGACCAGATGTCTTACAATATTTTTTATTAGTTATTCATTAGACTAGCAATTATCCATTTAATAAATAATATTTCTGTAGAGGCAATTTTCACTACACTGCTCTATTATATTCAGAAATATTATTTATTAAATGCATAATCTCTAGTCTAATGAATGACTAATAAAATATTAATATGCTTCCGTGCAGTGGTTTATGTCAAAGTTGTGAATGCAATACATTTGACACCCATAAATAAAATTGTAGTAATTGGCTATCTAAATATACTGAACAATGATAAAAATATGTGTAAGAGAATGTGATCTGGGCCAACTGGCCAGTGTGGGTTTGACATGAAAGGTGCATCTTGGGAATCATACATTATTTTGAAAGTCTCAGGTCATATGTTTATGATTACATCCCTCATAAGGTGTTAAGAAGTGGATAGAACCTATTCTGTATCTTGCATGAGAATGGTGTAGTGAAAATTACTCTAGAAATATTAAGTACTAGATATTATTCTTGATTAAATGTTAACATAGGAAATGAGCTGTTGAAATAGTTCTACCAGATATTGAGATGGTGAAAGGTAAAAGTATATCCCAATCAACAAATTGTTGATGGTGATGAAAAAAAGAAATAGGTTAGTCAGACTATGCATTAATGATCATCACCATATTGGGAAGATTTATGCCTCCAATCATTCAAGAATGTGACAAAAGTCATCTATGTTTATAATAGGTTATCATTAGCTACTATTGATTAGATATTGGTAAAAAGTGGTAAACAATGAAGCAGGAAAATTCTGATGTCTGGATCATATATACACAGTTAGCTCGTTATTGTGTCTGATAATTTGCTTAAAAAACATTTCAAGTCTTTCCATCTATTTTTCAAAAAATGTCAGATAAACATATTAAGGGTAATTTAATAATTTAATAAAAGCATTTTGTTACTAAGGATATATCTTTTTTATATGTCTAATGAGGTGAAAATGGAATCAAACCATATCCAGAAGAAAATATAGCTTAAGCTGAGAATGTTATGGCTTCCACTATTAGAAAAAACTAAGATTATTTCTTGCCTTATGTAATTTTTATTATAGGTTCTATAAATAAGTTGCCAAGATTTTTGTAGTAACTATTAAAATTGTTACAAAAAAATCCAAATATGGAATTGATATAACACAAGAACAATCTTCCAGTATTTTCTTAAGGCAGGTTATTAGATTCCCAGATTTTATCAGATAATTCTATGTTCAAATTGATAACAGCTGGTTCAATTTAGGTATAGTCATGTTTCAATTAAATAACCAACAGCATATACTTTATCAGAAATGCTGATGCCCCAAATTCCATAAGAATTTGACAATGAAATAGTTCCGTATTTGGGAAATTTAAATTTATTATGCCAAACTAAGATTCTCATTCATACTCTTATTCTTCTCCTTTACTTTCTTTTGCATTTTTCATACATTCATATATATTGCTTATAATAACTCCTCTCATATACACTTTAATGCAAAAAAAATAATAAATAAATAAAACTTCTTTATTTTCCTGACAATTTCGACTGTCCAGCAGTCTTCATCAGAGTATTCTCAATTTTCTTTAAAACTTTTTTGCATTAAAGGGTATATGAGAGGGAGTTATTATAAGCAATATATATATATATGAATATCTCATTCATGTTGAATATCTCATTCATGTTGTAAAT
>JAQFVV010011591.1:0-11600 GCA_028023455.1 Epiperipatus broadwayi | reverse complement strand
AGATAACTGAATTATCCCCTAGTTTCCATGTTCAACACATTTTTTTCCATTAAAAAGGTCAGGCTCTTACTGTGATTTAAGATTTTATATGAAAAAATATTTTGGTCTACAATATCTAGTGAAGAAAATATTAACTCAATTCAGATCTTTGACAAATTGATTTGAAGTGATTTATATTTAAATTGACAAAGCAGAATTATTTTTTCTCATTTTAAGTGAGTAAATGTCAAATATGTAACCTTTAAAGTGATGAACACCCAGTATAGTTAATACAAATAGTTGAGATACCCTTAAGAGTAATGTTCAATAAACTTTTACAGCATAGGTTTTTACAGTAAGAAAACTTTTTTTAGGGTAGCCAAAATTGTATATTGAAAGGTGTCTTGAGCTACAATATCCAAATAAATAAATGTTGAATCAGCTAAAATATTTAAGGCAAATTGATTAGAACTAATTAATTATTTCTGTAAAAAGTTTATAGTATTTATTAATAACAAATTATATTTTTTTAAAAAAAAGAATATTACAAACTAATTACAAACTGGAAATTTGGACTAATAATGTAATTTATGTAGATGTCAAGTATATTAATATTTTTTAAATAATATTATTTATATTTCACATTGTATTACTATTTGTAAACCCAGATTCCTAAAATATATAAGAAATTAATATTCAGTTTCACTTCAATAATTATTTTATAAAATTGTTTTAAATAGATTGTACTGTATTTAGGTAAGAAATATTTATATTAAAATGTGGTTTATATTATTAGTATGTAAGTTGCTAATACCCACGAGTGTTAATGTATAAAGGTTGAGCTCACTTTATAAAGATTACTATTTGAATAATGGTCAATTCTCCCATAGATATCCTGATACTTATTATAACTCTTAATTCTAAATTTTGTTTAATTTCTCTTTGATATTTATATAACCTCATATTAAAAACAATTTTATTTACCATTCATTAATTCATTTATTTTGTTAATAAATATATTTTTAAATTTAGTATTGTTTTTTTAAATTTTATTTTATATATTCTAAAATCCTGGTTACTCCTGTGATCATTATGGTTTCGTATGTCTATGCTAAATTAGTCATAAGCTTTTTAAAATATCCATAGGTATATGTGCATAATTGCCTATTCTATGTCATTAGCATAAGGTACACCACTGACATTCTACATACAAAATAACACTTATATATTTGGAGGTCTGAAACTAAAATGTACAATTTTCTCCTATCTTAGGCATTCATCATAGAGAATAAAAATGATTAAACATACAGTGATAAAAACATAGATTCATCTACAGTAATCATCATAACTTGTAGTATAAAAGTAAAATAATATTTCAGTATAAAAAGAAATACAAAAATAAATCTTAGATAACAGACATAAATAATACCAAGTGGAAGATGAATGAGAATGAGATATGTGACTTAAAGAAAATAAGAAATGATTGACAAAAATAATATAATGATATAGTTTAGAATATAAGATTTAATCAGAATAGTCACAGATAATTTGAGATCGCAATTGGCCAAATAATGAAAATAATGTATAGAAACAAAAAAAGTCAAAAAGAAAGATATAAAATAAAATGGAAAAAGTCAGAATATTTTAAAAAGAGGTATTGGAAAGAAAAAGAAATATTGCAGAAAAAAGAACAAGGAAGAATGAGAAGAAGAAATACTAGTTTTATTTAAAAATTACAAAAAAAAAATATTTAAAAACCTAAAATGAAAGATAAATGAATTACAAACTGGTTTGCCAATAAACCAAGAGATTGAACATATTCAATGGATATATGACTAATGTGAAATTACAACAAAATATATTTAAAGCAGAAATTGTAGAAAAATCTAATAGAAGAACAGTATATTGGTAAATTAAAAGGGGATGTGGTGAAATCTAAAATCAAGTATTCAAGATGCCAAAGGGGTGTAAAAAAGTGATCTATTGAAATTCTCTATAGATAACTTGAAATCTATATACTGTGCTAGGACAGTATTATTATTATATCCTAAATGGAATAGTTATATACATTAAATATTGGAGAATGAAGATCTAAAAAATGAAATTTTGTATTGAATCAGTCACAAAATATATGGAAGTAATATTTCAATTTTTACTATGTGTTGCTTAAGATAAGATAAATGGATAAAACATAATTTTGGTAATATGCTAATGATATAGTATTTAATAATGTTATTAAACTAATGTATAACTGTTCAAATGACTAACTTTTTATACAATGATTTTATACATGAAATATAAAGTTTAAATAGAAAGGGTATGACTAATTTATATATAAGTTTTAACCCATGAAAAAAAAATAGAATATTTAATACTTACAGATAATTAAAATTGGAAAGTTTATCAGAATTATTCTTATCTAATTTAAATACTCATTCATTCCAGGTAACATTCTCTGAATGTTCTCCATATAATCATTGCAAATTTGATATAAACATTTTCTTTAATGATACTTAATGATGGAACATCATTTGAAATCTTATGTATAGAATAATATGAATTATATGAAGATAAACACATACAAAAAATATAAATAAAATCTTGGATGAAATGCTAAAATTTGATGTTGATGATATTACAAATGATTTACGTAATATTGCTTTTTTAAGTTCTTATTCGAAAGTGAAGACAAATGTTACTGGATAAAATTAAAATGGAAAAAATCCATTTATTGAGGATATAAGTTTATATTTTCTTGTTTATACTCACGGACGAATTTATACTAAAATTATAAATCTACTGGACGTTTTATTTCTTGATCATGAAAAAATATGTTTTACTTTAGAAAGGATTATTTCCTGCCCTGAAATAGAAATACTTAGACAGACATTTTCAGTCCTTGAAATAAAAAGATTTAGAAAAACTGCTTTGAATTGGAATTATTTAGTTAAGATGGATGTAAAAAAGGATGGATTTGAAAACCCTCCCCCATCTTGTACTTAGCTCAAAGAACCAATGGGCTTTCCAATTTGTAATAATATCAACCTAGTGGATCCAACAGTTTAAAACAAAGCTTTTCCGGAAAAAAATATCATTAGTTAAAATTGAATTTTTATTGAAAAAACAAAAAAATAAAACAAAGAAGAGAAATTATGGTGTAATCATTCTCATTATTAAAAAAAAAAAAAAAAATCAAAAAATATAAAAATGAAAAAAAGGAAATTTAATAATAATTAGAATCATAGAACAAGCATACATATTCACTTAAATGCACAAAGTAATAGAGCTTTATATATATAAGAAATGAAAAATATAAAGTTGATCTATATAGTAAAAATTGCTGAATTTTTTGTATTTATTTTGATTAGAAAATGAACTAAGCTTATCAATTTTCAATGATATATTTGATCAAAATTATTATTATTAATGTTGTTTCGTTTTTCTTTTATCTTTAAGTAATTAGAATTTTAGATTGCTAGTCTAAAGATTAATTATATTTAATTTGCTTAATTAATTAACATCCAGGTTTTTAGATTTAATGTAAAATGTTTATATAAAGAAAATCAAGCACTTACTTTGATTTGTAGAAACACCAAATGTGTGTCTCAGTTGATAGTTAAAGTGCAATATAGATTTGAAAAACAAAAGAGCCAAATAATCATTCTGCAATAGATTCATACAAAATATGTATGTTGTTGATTGGACAGATCTGAAACCATAGATATTGGAAAACAATTTTTCTAAAAACAAAATGGGAAAAAAACATCTATTGGAATAATTGTAAATATGCCATCTTAATAGATCACTATTTACCATATCTACCAAAATAGGCATCAACTAGACCAACTTTGTACAGATATCTGTTTACAAGATTTTTTTTATCAATATATAGAAAAAATAGTTATATTATCTCTGAGAGTCATACAATAGTGAGATAATTTAAACTAGCGAAAATGATTTTTAAAAAAAATATTTGGATTAAGAATATAATTTATATAAAATTCAGTACTATGTAAATAATTATTAAGATTTTGTTTTTGGATTATTATTTTACAAAATGATTTAATTATTCTCTATATTTTGATAAGGAATATTTTACTAATTTTTTAAAAATGTTAATATAAAACGATTAAAAGTTATTTCATGAAGATTGAAATTTATATCATATATTTATCAGAGTTTTAATTTAAATTTTATATATATCTGCGGTTTAATGATTTTATATTATAAATAGTCAACTTATATACAATTTATTAGTATCCTTCTTTTGTTAATTATATTTTTTTACTTTATAACATAATTATTATTGTTACTCTCAATGCTTGGATGTCTTGATTACAAACTGCGATCACTCTCACCATCCATTTTCATGTTGAATTAATTATTAGATATTGTAAAAGATGAATGTCATTACATTTAACAAGAAGTTTAGAAGGCTTAAGTAAGTAAGTAAGATCTTCTACTACATCTTTTTTAAATTAAAAATTAATGCAAATAAACTCAAGAATATATATGGGCACATTAATTTCTTAATATATATTGAGATAATTAGGAAAAAGGCATAGAATCATGTAATATCATGTAATTACTGTCACTATTCCCTTTAATAAAATTTATTTTTTGTACTCATACAATATTAAAATTTACAACGGTAAATTTCAGCAAAGAACTTCTTACAACAACACACATTATATATACATCAAACTACGTTATAATTTTTAAATAATTTTTTTGATAATTTTACAGTATATACATATATATATATATATATATATATATATATATATATATATATATATATATATATCTGTGCCATTACAATTTAGTCACTAGATAAATTTAGTAGTAATGTGCATATGTAGAAAAGGTAAACCAAAAATCATCATCACAATTTTATATAACCATAAAAGAAGCTGTAGGGCATCCAAGTTCAAACCCTTCCAGATCAAAATTTCAAAAGCTTTAAACAGAAAGAGAGTGGGACAACAATTATATGCTTTATTTGTGTGTGTGTTGATAGAAAGGTAATACACACATTTAAACTATTTAATATTTAAATTTTCTGTTAAAAAGTAAAGATATAATGCATACATATAGGCAATGTATGTAAAAATTATTTAATTGTTTTATATTTCAAAATATTTAACATTTGAATTTTCAAAAAAACTAAGCTATGCTTGATCAATTCTATTTTTTTATTCTATACTTTTATTTTATGCTTTTCTTAAATTATAAGTGGGATTTAAAAAGTTACAGACTTAATTAAATAATTGGGTTATAATTACTAAGCTAGCAATCATATTATTTAGGGTTAGTTTATGAATGATTTGATAGCATCGAAGGATGTGTGTACATTACATACAGAAATTTACATTTACTAAATATTGAAAGAAAAGGAAGTATTAAATCTGTCAAATTATTTTTTTAACAATTGTTTGTTAAAGAGGAAATCTGTTTAATCAGATATCAATCTTTGTAGCAATTTTTTTTTTGTAAATAATTGTTTTTTCATTTAGTTGCTTTTATAATGGGCTGTCAGAACTCTAATTTTGAAATTGTCTTACCTCAAGATCTAAAGAAGGAAGCTCATGATTTGAAATGTTACCTGAATGTTAAAAAAAAAAGGAAAAGAAAGGAAATAAGAATTGAGTCTATTTTTTTTTTAAACAAAAGTGTCTGAAAAGGATTAAACTTTTCAGTTGAAAAATACTTTAGTTGAAAATAAATTAGAGATCTAATTAAAAACAATTTGTCCAAAAATAGGTGTGATGTTATATTCCTGATTGGTTAAGTTAGCTAAAAATTGGATATAAAAAATGGCCTGAATTATTATTATGCTTATTATTGTTTATGATTCAGATGATTAAACTATCCAATTGAATGCTGAAAATATAAGAGATGTCTGGCTAGAAAAATAATATGTATGTCCCATCGGTTCCAAACCATCTGGGGAAGCTGCACACATCACATAGGAAAGAAAAGATGTCCCTAAAATAATATTCTACACCTTTCAACTGACTGGAGAAATAAGATGTTTTTAATAGAAGGAAGAAGCATTCACTTGCATCTGAAGAAGATGAATTAATCTACTGATAACATTAATCAATGAAGTCCAATTAATCGTTACAACAACTGATTTTAAACTCAGAAAGAAAATTGGCAAATGGGAAAACAACTGCTGTATTTCATCCACATGCTTGAACACAGGAAGAGAAAGAAAAATTAATATAATGATTTACCCAAATTGCCACTAAAGCAAATAAACCTCAATAGAGTCATCATAATCAAATAGTTATACACCTCAAGAAAGAGTTTACACCCACATAAAAGCAGGAAATAGTAGCTGCAGAAATATAGACATTATACAAGACAAGTTTGAACCCTTGGGAAATTCACTATAAACAAAAGATCGGTAATATGACTTTTTATATCTATTTTCATATCATGATATCCAGTCTTAATAAACATTTTAGAAATAAAGTGGTATATTTTATTTAAAGAACTTTTAAAGACTATTCAGACTCAATTAAAAACAAGAATGTCTTACTAATAATAACTTTGAGCTTCATAAATTATCTTGAATGTACAATGAAAATTATTTGTTTTATTAATTTTACAGTTATGAAAAATATTAATGTGTAAAACAATTTTTTTTTATGGTATTATGATTTTAGTTTTAATCTAATATATTATTATTTTGGTTTTAAATAATATTTTGTTATCATGGGATAAAACACGCACATACATAATGATATTTTTATATGTGTATAATTGCGACTGAATGTGAAATAATGAGTAGTATTAGAATATTAGATTATTTTGTTTCAAGTTAAGTATAGATTTCAGCACTTGGAAGGAGGGGGGAGATAATGATTTAAAACTCTTTTCTAAAACTTGCTCTTTCAATTCTACCAACATTTTTTTTTTCATTCTATTTCACATGTTGGATTTTTTAAGTATAAAAGCTAAAGAGTACAGATACAATTTTATTTTCTTGAAATACTTTTCTCATGGAGTGAAAATCATGGTCAATGGGACGTCCCAAATTAATACAAAAATACATTTGAAGGGCAAGGGAAGAACTTAAAATTAATCTGAGGATTGTTATATATCCAATTATTATTATTATTATTCATGTCACGACTCTCATATTTATCTAGGAAATTTTTATGTATATGTTAGAAACGTAGTAATAAATATTAGTTTGTTTTATTAAACGAGGCGTATATATTTCATTAAGTGTAGTCTTGGTTAAGTGGGGGATTAATTCATCATCATCAATGGTTGAATATTGGTTATTTAAGATACACTAAGTAAATATAGGCTAAAATTAAGCCAAATAATTGTGAATTTCTTTATAAAATTTAGTTTTATGTTTAGGCTTAGTCCTAGAGCTAAAGTTGAAACCCTTTGTCATTACTGCTAATATCATCATCATCATCAGCCCATCAACATTTTAATTAATGAGCTGTTTAACTGTTTAAAGGCCACAAATAAATATTGATTTTACAACATTTATGATATCTTAGTATTAATAAGTAAACCACTCCCATCATCTATTTTTGGCATGTTAGGATGAGTAAATTCACATCCTAAATTAGTTATAAATAATCTGAGCTAGTAAACCCATAAAAATATTGAAACACATTTGTTATGGTAAGATCCGAGAAATGATTTATGTCTAATATACACCACTTTGGTTTAAAGATGTTTTACTTTTACCTAAATATTAGTGCTTATAGTGATGTGGCTCAAAAAGCAAAATCTTCCATTTTATTATAAATAAAGCACCAAGAAGGGACTCAAACTCGGTACATGTGAAAGGTTATCAGATATAACCGTGTCTAGATTCAGATAATCTAGTGGTGCCCTGCTAGACCATATTCACTTAGTATTGTTTAAACATGCACTTAACATCAAACCAAGAAATGAAAGTGGATAAGATTACTGTCTGTATACCTGAGCCATATTTTATTGAATTAATTAGTGTACTCACTTCACGTGATTTCCATAATACTTGTTATTAATACTTGATATTAGCAATTTGCTAATAATTCTTGATAGTGTTATATCTTTGAACCTTTACTTAGTTATTTCTATATGGACTTCATTAATTATGTTACAATATATATATATATATATATATATATATATATATATATATATATATATATATATATATATATATATATATATATTAAAAAATAAACCAATTAACGGTTGTAAATTAAACAATTTGATAGTTATTATCAAACTATTTGAATTATGTATTTTTGTTACTATCTATAATTCTCATTAGAAATACAAATACTCTTGAAAAATATTCCGTTTATTAACAAAAAAAATTATTTACTAAAACTTATTTATTAAATAAGGAAAAAAATAAATTACCTATAAAATGTAAAATGTATAAATTAATAATAATAATCAATAAAATAAAACAGAATATAAATGTATAATGTAAATTAAAGATGATATAAATGTTGTTCAAAATAAATATACACACATATATTAATGATATATATATATATATATTGCATATTTGAATATAATTATTATAATCAACATTTTCAACATATAAAATAAAGTCATAATTATAATATGTAATTATGCTATACACACATATGCACAAACAACAATAAGTAGGCTGTATAGTATAATTGTAAATAGTATTTTAAGATTTTTATTTTCTATGTTGGAAATGTTGTTTATAATAATGATAATCAAAAATACCTATAAGTAATTTATTTGTGCATATATATTATATTTTTATTACATTCATATTAACATTCAATTAGTAATATATAGATTTATATTTTGTTTTATTTAACTAGTTGTTTATACTGTTGTATTTTTATATTTAAATAATATTACTTATTATATAAATGTTAGTTTGGAATTTAACAATAGAAGTCTTCTATAATATTAAAAATTAAAATTTTTAATGACAATTAATTGGAAAATAGTACTAAATTATAGTTCAAATGATTTAAAATAACTATCAAACTGAATGAATTTAAACAATATATATATATATATATATATATATATATATATATATATATATATATATATATATATTCATATGTGTCATAGCATCGCCAAGAAGTGAAACTCCACCAATCAGGGACAACTGGTTGTAAGGCAGCTATGCTGACCACTCAGATCACCAACACTTGACAACAAAAATATTTTATTTGAACTATATTCATGAGTACTAAACTACAGTTTTTCTTTTTATAGAAATAAAAATAGTGATAATATTTATGAAAGAAATTTCATGAAGGAATTAAATATACTATTATTATAGCGTCATATAAAAATAAATGCTTATTTACTTATTATAACATATGTAAATTTGATTATTACTGACACAATTAATTAAAAGTGAAGTTTTCGATTTAGTGAGAGAGTTAGAAAGATGCCTGCATTTTTTTAAATTTTTAATTATTAATAAAGTGAGTAGTGAAAAATTTTATTTAAATTTATAGTTGTATTTATTAATTTTTAATTCTGCATATAATTAAGTCACATCTTTTATAGTTTTTTTAAAAAAATATAATTTATTTTTAAAATTGATTTAAATTTATTTTATCTTAAAATAAATAATAGAATCTTAATAGAGTTAACTCTTTGCCCGCCTCTTACGAGGCTCCTCGTCGACATCTGACATCACTCTAACTCAGCCAGTTTTTATACAAAAATATTCGTTAAACACGTATTGAATTCGTTTTTAAAAGTTCTGTAAGATGGTGCCATCTTCCGATTTATTTTACAAGTAAAAAATAGAAAAAAACGCATTTAAACCTAAACAAAGAAGGAACATTATTTGTGATTGGTGATTGGTTCTTAGCATGCTCTCAGCCGAAAAAGACATTCTGATTGGCTGGAAAGAACAAAGAAACTGCCTGATCAAAGAAAATAAAGAAAAACGCTGAGATTTTCATTTCGAATACGATTTAAATTATTATAAAAGAATATTTTGAGAAATTAAAATTATTTTCAGACTGAATAATAAAAAAACAAAATTATTTTCGAAAAATATTGAAGATTTAAGTAAAAATATTGAAGATGTAGTAAAAAGAAATATTTACTTTTCTATAACGTGAAAGTCGATCTTTTTTGTTTATATTATAGCTTTTATGTTGCCGATATTGAATATTTTTGGAAAGAACTTTCGTTCTCTTCATAACCTGAAAAATTAATAATATACTTTTTATAAACGTATCTGAGTTGAATTTAATATTATAGGCGAATATGTTTTAACAATAGGCTTTGTCTTCAGTTTGTGAGTTGGCCAATTAAAAGATTTGATTTTTATCTGATACAACCAATAATAAAATTAGTGGTTAAAAGGTTAAATTACTTTTAAATTAAAAAATATATAAATATTTTGGTATATTTATGAACAACAAAATATTGTATTTTACTTTATTACATTTAAAATTAAAGGTGCTTTGCAAGTGAAGAATTTAATACAACTATATAAATGAAATACTCAATATTCAATAATTTCTAAATCAATTGTAAGTCAATTAAAAAGTAAAAAAAACTTTTGCATCAATGGAATAGAACTATTATGTTCAATAAACCATTTAGATGTTCTTATCCAAAGCAATTAGGAGTTAGAATTAATATGTTGTCATTAAACAATTTCATTCAGTTTAAAAAATAATTTAAAATCCAATAATTAGTTAATATCAAATATTCTCGTGAGTTTTCTTGTTAAGACAAATAAAAATTGTATATAAATAACAATGAATGTTTTATTCTTTGTGATACTATCTACTTATATTTATAAAAATTAATAGATAGTTTTTTTGTTAATTATTGAAATAAAAGTTGATACGTGCAGACTAATAAAATCTGTATATATTGATTATAATTGCATGCATAGTTGGGGTGCTAAAAAAACAGACAAATAAACTAAAACTATATGAAAGGAATTTTTTTTGAGACTATTAATCCAAACATACAAGACATATATATTAAGCGATTTTTTTTGAAAATTTTATAAAAATATGTGCATGGAACATTAGAGTTAAAAAAAAAACATTTGATGAAATTTTTTAAAAAAGAAGAAAATAATACTTATATAGAATACTGTCAAAGATCGTGGAAGATATTTAAAAAAAAGTTGTGAACAATTTGTTTTTCGGAAATAACATCAGTCATAGTTAATGAATTTAAATTATCATCTACACAATTTTTTTCTCAAAAATAGTTCATAACTTTCAATATATATAAAGGAATGCACCAAACTTCTTTTAAATCTTGTTTTTTATATAACTATTGTAAAAATATAATGTAGGGTTTAAGTTGTCCTTGAAAAAGACTATATTATAAAATAGTGGAAATGGTGTATAGTTATAGTTTTCTAATAGACATACAAAAACGATTTAAAAAGAAGAAAATTAGTATATATATATATATATTCATAATTAATGATTTAGTTTCAAAAGCAATATATATTTCGATAAATAATTCAGTGATTATGTTCATTTGTTTCTATTAAAACATATAAAGGAAAAATATAATTATGTATAAAAAAGGAACAATAAAAATATTAAGTTGCACAACAATATGATAGATAAAATTATATATAAAAAGATTTAGAATTA
>JAQFVV010011590.1:0-11660 GCA_028023455.1 Epiperipatus broadwayi | reverse complement strand
TATTGCAGAATTAAGTTTCCTACCAATACCAAAATGTTATTTTACACTCTTGAGACTTTAATATCTTCTAAAATTTCTTAACTAGTTCACAATTATACTTTCTTGTGTCATTGTCAACTCTTTTTTGCACCATTTTACAAAATTAGATAGTCAATCCTTTTTAATGCATCATTGTTATATAATTTCATATTCCTTCTTTTCTTCATAAATTGTCTCATCTCGGTATTGTGCCAGTCGAATGTGTATGCTGCTTGGAACTGGTTCGAAATCTAGATGAAAGTACCTCAAGACCAATCATACATGAGATATAAAATTTAAGAACCCAATGGACTCTGCCCTATCTGTCTATTTTTCGAGTCTAACAAACATATAACCGAGACACGCACAAATCATTTTCTCTGCCTGTCCCGCTAGCAGGTGGGGAAAACAATCGACTAGAACCAATTTCATGTGCCTAAAGTTAATGTAATGTGCCAATAGATCAAAATATGAATAAAATACTTGTGCTATGCTTGAATCATCGGAAATTAATCTAATAGATTAATCAAATGTATCAGGTTGAAAGAAAACAACAAACAAAAGGACTAATGCTTTTACTTAAAGAAAGGCATACTTTAATAAATGATATAAAAATTGAGGCTTTCATCTCCGCTATTCCAATAGGCATCACCTAATCAAATTTTTAACTATAAATGAGATGATCTAAGAATTAAATTTGATTTTTGTGGTATGAATTTTCGATTTTCCAATTCCATTTATTTTAACAGGAAGTAAATTTGATATTATAATTTGAATGAGCAAGCCTGAATAAATTGATTGACATTAATTTAATCACACCTTAACAAAACTCTTCAATAATATTTCTCAGAGACCAGCTCCCCAGGAAATTGGTCAGTTTTTTAGTGGTTCACGACATAATAAATCATATTTCAAATTTCATAAAAAATATTTTCCCCATCCCATTTTTAATAGAACATTAAAAACTTGGTTTTGTTGTCAAATGTGAAAAATTAAAATAATTGCTGATGCAACTCTACACATTAGAATATTATTAATTCATGAAGCGAAAACTAGCCCATATGCCAAAGATTTACTCGACGTTTAACACGAAAGCCCAAAAAAGATGGGAAATAATTATGCGTACTCGCATAAAGACAAATTTGAGGTGAAGGCACAAAATGTCAACCAGCCAAAGCTCAGCTAGTTAAGCATTTGTAGCTCAAATCTCTCATTTCCTGGGAAAAGCAAGAAACCATTTATTTAAAAGGGCAGCCGTGAATATCCTTTCCCTGACTAAGCGAATCCACAAGTAAGTAGATGAAACAGAGCAACTAAATTTGCACCCGACAACAAATCACGACAAGTCAACCTCCCAACACAATATATCTAAAAACAATTTTCCCAAGCTAATAATATAATACCCAAATACGTGCAGCACTAAAAGAATTTTCCTTAACCCCAAACTCCACCGTAATATATTACTATAATTAAAATGTTTAAATTCATCCTATTTATTAAGCATTAGATCATCTTGATAAAGCAAGGGTTAAATAAAATATTTTACAAAACATTTAATCACTACGTTGTGATATGCATATGATTTAAAATGCTTGATGATTAAAAAAAAAAATAACAATTCTCCTTAAGCAGACAAAAGAAAAAAAATAAGCTTCATTGAGGAGATCGAATTGGCAAACACACACACAAAAAAACAACAGGAACTAACATTAAGACATAAATAGTAATCTATAAATTGGAAATATATTTTAGAATAAATAATCATACCACATGTGCAAGTAGAAATCCAAATAAATATATCAAAGCTTATTTGATTTTAGAAAATGAGGAATAATGAAGGAGAGCATTTAATTATAAAGAATGATCAATTCAAATGATATAATATAACATTAGATTTAGATAATTACGTAACATAAAGTTAATGAGTTAACTGTGAATAAAAAAAAAAAGGTATAGATTTGAAAAATAAAAAAAGTAAAAGTTCGTGAGGAGTTATGATAAAATGTTACCGGCACAGCATTTTAGTCTTTGTCCACCTCCCATGACAGCCTGACTTGACTGATGATTGTAGATTCATTTGTCTGGACAAATAATATGCTTATTAATTGAAGCATTGGTATGTAATGCATAATGACAGCTCACAGTTCGGTTCCATTTATTTTATCGACACTCTTACAGCATTGGATGGATCAAGGCTCCGACAGCAGGCAAAGCTGATGGAACTAGCCACCATACATGGTCACATCCGCAAGGTTAAAATAATTTTTGATATTTCGCATAATTCAAATCAAATTAAGGATACTGAACAAGAATCTCTGCAAGAATCTAGGAATCGATCTCAATAAGAGTTCTAAGCAAACATATCAGAACAGAGGAATAATAAGAAGACCGCAACAGAGAAGTAATAATCAGAAGCTTGCAACAGAGGAATCATAAGAAGAAGCTCGGGGGGGGGGGGGGGAAGAAGCTCGAAACAGAGGAATAATAATCTAGAAGCTCTAACCCTTTGTTCCACCTCACCTTTTATACCTTTCCAGCCAACTCTTTACCTATTGTTTTTTTTTATGATTCCATATCTTGATAAGCCCCCACAGTCTTTTGTTTCAAAAGCAACTTTTTTACTAAAAATAAACTTTAAGGTTTTCACTATCTTTTGTGATTTAATTTCGTATTTTTTTTATTAAAGAGGCCATATTTAATTGCCCCAAACAAAACTTCTAAATTTATAATGTAATTAATTTAGGAATCTTGGCAAAAATATCTCAAAAATAAATCACACAACATATATTTTTAAATAGAATAAGACAAAAATATATCATATTTCTTTTTCTTGTAACAAAATAAAGTTTTGTTTCAACAGAATCTTTAATTAATTATACATATGGCTCATGATACATATATGCTTCTTTAATAAATTATGAAAAAAAAAAGTTTTATGAACAATTTATATTTTGATTAGGATTTACCTTTAAAACCCTTTAACTGTCCAATTGTTCATTCGCTGTGGGTGGTATCACTCAAAGCTTTTAATTAGCCGATGCACAAAATAATGTATCAATTTTTCAAAAGTTATTGACCGTTTTTTAAAATATATTCACTTTAGTTTCGCTTAAAAAAGTATATTAGTAATTTCTCACATTATAAAAATAAACGAAAGTTTGTTCAAAAATAAATTTTGATTTTTAATTTTAAAAATATTTGTTACGGTTGACATGAAAAGAAACGGCAATCATAATTTCACGTTATGATTTTTTTTTCCTGACTTTGCAATAAATAAATAATTTTTGCTAAAATCGTAACTATTTTTGTAAAATAATATTTATTTTTGACATATTATATGAAAATAATTTGTATTTTATTTGTATTTCATCAAAAAATATTTTAAATGCTCTAAAACATTCGTTTATCATTTTCAAAATAAAACAAAAGCGTTCGTAAATTTTTAATTTTTGGCAGCCATATAAAAATTTTAACAGCCAATAAGATTCAAGAAAAGATGATGAGAAGGCAGAGCTTTTCCATTTTCTTTTGTTTACAAAATTTCAACAGCCAATAAGATTCAAGAAAAGACGTCTGAAGGCAGTGCTTAGTTTTTGTTTGACATAAATCATCAATTAATTGATTTTTTACTTGTAAAATAATTCAATAGATGGCAGTATATTATAAAACTTTTTGCTATTTCTAAAAAATGACGTTAAAACCGTAAACGTAGTCCAAAAACTAAGCAATTTACAGCGATGTCAAATTTACTCGATTAAACGAATATGTATCAAAAAGTGCCTCGATTAAGAACGAGTCAAACAGTTAAAAGGTTAATGAATCATTTCAACCTGAATAGCTAATTTCCAGGATCGATAAACAAACAAAAAAAAAACACTTTATATTTCTATTTAATGCAAAACTCTATTGATACTCTAATATAAGCCTAAACCAGGTTTGAAATACCGGTTGGTTTATATAAGGCTATGAAGCATGGATCTGATTTCCAGATCCATTGCTTCAGGATAAATTTTACTGTGATCAATTGCTGCTTTTTTGTATCCTCTATCTCTGTTGCAGTTTTTAGAAGTGTAACAGTTATCTTCCTATTGATTTCATTCAAATCTGAATCATGTTTAAAATCTGTTAATATTTGAAAACGATTTGCAAGTTCTAATTTAAATTCACTGGAATGTTTCTGAAGATTAGGAATAACAACTGTGAGTAGAGTACTTTTTTAATAATTTTTGTCTCTCTAGTTTTGCATTAACATATATCTTACTTCTCATTAATCAAAGATCACTTCCTGTGTTGAATTTATTAAGAACATTACAATCTTGAAATATGTATTTTCTATTTGTCAAAATATAATCCAATTCTGCTGTATCTTCATTTGGATGCTTCAGTGACTATTTTCATTTATAACATTTTTCTCAAAAAAAGAATTCATAATTTTTCTTTTTCTGCATATTCCACAAGTCTATGTACTGTCTCATTTCTATCACCACAACCCAATTTACCTACAGCACTTTATCTTTCAATTGTTTATCAATTCTAGGATTAAAATCTCTCATAGCAATTTTAAAAATGCTGTCTGGTCTAATCAAAAGTCTTTTGTACATCCATATCACTATGAAAACTTGTTGGGGCATGAACCCGAATTATCTGCATTTAGCATCTACTATTAAGTTGAAAAACTAATCTTGCCACCTGCCAGATATATCACCAATCTCCACAATGTTGTTGTTCCATTTTTTATCTATAATGAATCCTATTCTACTTGTACTTCAAATGATTTGTGCCTTTGTAATATCCATTTTTTAAACCAATTGTCTCTTCACCTTTTCTTCTAACTTCACAAAATCCAATAATGTTCCATTTAGTACAAGACATTTCTTCTAATTTTTGCAATCTTCCTTCACTTGAAAGTGATCTGCAGTTATAAATAGTCAAATTAAAGGTTATTATCAAATGGCAACCGATCTGTAGGGGATTCTTAGCACCCACCATCTTTGGCCACCAAGCACTGTCTTGGCTTGCAACTTTACAGCTTCCTAGGAATAAGGGCCATGAGATCATAAATTGTAAATATATATTACAATTTTTTTCCCCCCACTCACACACCCATTCATTCTGCCTTCACAAAAATTCAACTGATATTTCAGTTAGGAGCTATCAAACAACTGAGAAGAAAAACCATGGGGTTTCTTTCTATCTTAAAACAGAGCTAAAAAGCTGATAAACTGGCTAATGTGTGCTGATGAACAGGCCATCCATGTTTGTAAACTATATGAATAATCACATAGTAATAACAGCAGCAATGAAAGAATGAATGGAGTGGACATTAGAATTTGCCCTGCCCGGATCCTTTAAGGTCTCCATGAGAAGTCAAAGGATCTCCTTTCAGTTAACAGCAATTCCTTTTTGTAGTCTTAGGCAAAGTAATTAACTATATTCTCAACTGTTGTTTTCGTAAATGACCAATAAGTAAAGGTCATAATAACATTCCATATAAAGTCTAATCCAAGACATGACAATTTTTTTTTTGAAAATTCAAAAAAATGAAATATTTCTATTTGAAATGTATCAATAAAAATGGCCAATTAGATTATTTTCTTAGACATAAAAAGGATATTAAATAAATATTAAATCATTTTAATCAAGTAAAAATAAAAGTGTATACATTTGTGGACGATAATGTGTCTTCATTATGGACATTAAGTTGTAACTTTACTCTACCTTTATGCACCAGTTGACAATTTTTCATGTTGTACTAAAAAAGTATTCACCAGTTATAATTTTACAATGAAGTACGTCAGAGTTTGCAGTGAATTGAATGCTAATTAATATTTATAAAATTGTTGTTTTTTTTTTAGAAAGTATCTTCATTGGAAAGTTGTTTGCTAAATCAAGTTTATTTTCAATTTCCTATGAAATTTTGATTTTAGTCTATAAATTAATTAATACATTGTACAGGCTTAAACCTGCCTTTATATATGTAATATATGTGGGATTCAAACTGACTTTCACATGACCCACACTCTCATCTCATATTGCTGACCCATCAAGTCACACACATGTTAAAAAGAAGATAAATAATCACCAATATATGTATTTCCAGTTGCTAAACCAGCAATCATCAGTTGGTCTAGATCAGTGGTCTTCAACCTTTTCACACCTGCGGACCAGTAAAAGTAAGGATAAGATTTCGCGGACCAGCAGAAGTTTACAGATAAATTTTTATTGGGGGGGGGGGGTTTGAGAAATACGTTGTCAACACTGAGACAAAAGATAGACACCAAAGTTATTTTTTGTTTGTTTTTATTTTTAAAAAAAGGTAACAGAAATTGGTTTTAAAAATAAAAGTTTTAGTATTTTAGCGGTATACAAATAAAGCCAAAAAAAATATTGCCTTATAGGCCAAAAAAAAGTGGGCGTATTTTTAAACAAAAAAAAAAAAAACGAAACTTGAAAAAGTCAAAAGTTTTGATCTTACTTTATTTTGGGGTGGTGGGGGTGTATTGAGAAATACTTTGCAAAAGTTAGAAACAGAACTTATTTTTTGGTTTTTATTTTTAAAAAAAGGTAATAAAAATTGATTTCCAAAATAAAAAGTTAAAGCCAAAAAAAAAAACACTTATAGCCAAAAAACCCCACTAAAAATGAAATATTAAAAGAGAGAGTAGAAAAAATTTAAGAGATCAAAAAAAGTCACGTTACATTTTATTGTTTTAACAATGCTGACAAGCAGCCGTGATTGGCTATCAAAAGACAACCGGAGTTTGTGTAATAAAAACTTTTTCTACCCCCCCCCACACAAACATCTGTGATAAATAGAAAAACAAATTAATTTCTGTATGATTGATTAGATTTTGTGGTATTTTTGTTCGTTTCTTTTTTTTTTTTTAATAAATGTGATGAAAAAAATAAATAAAAATTGTTCATATTAATTAAAAGTTTAAAATCTTATTATTTTGTTATTATAAACTTTCTTGCAGTCTAGCTGCCGACCGACAGAAACTACGGTGGCCCGGTACGTAGGCTTTGGCCCAGTGGTTGAAGACCACTGGTCTAGTTTACTTATCCTCACACACATATATATAATCAGTGTTCAGCTTTACATTAAGATAGCCAATCCTCATACTTTAATGGACAGGCTTCAAACTATTCCAACTCACAACTCTTCAGCCTTCCATTTCATTGAAAATCTGATGATGGAACGTTCACAGCCCTTTGTTAGTACCAAGGTTGTCATCCTACCCATGTTGACAATATTAGTCATTCTGACTCATCGTGTACAGGGAGAATAATCCATTTATACATGCATATGCTGACTGGATGGGCAGACCTTTTACACACTATTTATATAAATTAATACATTGTGCAGGCTTAAACCTTAATATAAAGCTGAGCACTAATTATACATATGTATGAGGATAATAATCTAGTCAACTGATGATTGCTGGTTTAGCATGAAATACATATATTGGTGATTATTTATCTTTTCGGTGATTATTTATCTTTTTCAACATGTGTGTGATCAGGTAGGTCAGCACCATGAGATGGCAATTGAGAGTAGTGGGTCGTGAAAGTCTTGAGTTCGAATCCCACATCTATAAATTAATGCAACAAATGTTGGATTTCGAATATAGCTTAATATGTTAATATAATAATGATCACTATTTTAAAAAAAGTTTTATTTGAATATTTTTGCAATTTTTTTAAAGCTTTCACTAATCTAACATATTTTAAACTTTATATATTTATGATGATAAGAATATCTTCATGAGTAAAAGTTACTAAATGTTTTTCTAAATTTCTGAATTAATATGATAAAGTTGCATTTGATCACTTCTTTAGAATCTAGTTATCATCAATTTTAAAAATTCAAATAACATTAGCATTCACACATTTACTTTCTTCTATGTTAATATGCTAATTTTTTTTTTTTTTAACATTCATTACAATTGTGTTTTGTTTAGAAAAGTCACACTGCTTTATATATTTAATATTTAAAACTTCAATTATACTGAGCTGTATATTATTTTCTCTACTATGTTTTTATATTGAAACCTATGAATTTTATATATATTGGGTGAAGTTTGTTATAAGAAATTAATTAGTTTCTAGATATCATTTTTTATATCATTCTTTCATGGTAGTTTTACATTGAAATATATTCCTGGGATAATCTGGTACAATAATTTATGGCTTAAACCAAGATCATCCAAAACAAAAATATAAATATAAAAGAACAGATAAACTTAATACATATACATTTAGATTTTAATAAAACCTAAAATTCTTCTTTCAAAACCAAAATTAAATTGATAACTAAGTCTTACATAGCAAAGACATCTGCCATTCAAGCAGACATTGTATTTTTTTGCATTTCTTGCATAAATCTTAATTTAGGGAGAAAAAATTTTCATCCTACTAGTGTTCATCTAATGGTTTTGTTGTACCAACCTCAATGTACATAAGATAGGAGGTATTAATTCAGAAAAAAATTTTCTTTTGGCAAATTCCACTATTTATAAAAATAATTTTATAAAAATAACTATCAACGAAATACAAATCAGACATTATAAATTGGTATTTCTTACATACACAAATAAAAAATTTAAATATATAAATTACAAAATAATATATTTAGTTTTATTATTTTTTAAATGTAACTAGATCAAAAAAATCTAATTGTGTTTAATGCTTCCATACATATGTCTCCTCCAATTTGTTTAGAACAAAAAGGAACATTCTGATTTAATGAAAATCCTATTAATTAAAACGCTTCTTCCGGTCTATTTAAATCAGCAAATATCATAATTTAAAATATAATTTGGTAAGTTTTTATAAAATATCCATTTACTTAATCTATTTAAAATTTTCTCAATGTTTAAAAAATTAAAAAACAAAACCACAAAATCAGTTTTTAAGCAATAAATTAAGATTTCTAAATCAATAATAAAAATTACAACAATATAATTCTATACAAAATAAAAATTCATAGATGAAGAAAATGAAATGGAAGAATTAGTAATAATAATTTATAAAAAATTTTAAAATACAAAACAAATTATAGTATTTCTATAATAATTTAGTTATTAAAAGTATTTTAAAGAATGTTAACTGTAATGCTACGAAGCATATTGCTTATTGTTTTTTTTTTCTCCTTTTTTTTAAAAAAATTGACAAAATGCAAAACTTTTAAAACAAGCTGTTATTTAATTTTAAAACAATAAGACTGGATAAAATAGAAAAGATCTTTGTTGTCTTTCTCAGCAGACATTAAAGTGTTTTATTTTATGATTAATGAAATAGTGAGCTCATCTAGTTTCATATATCCTTCAGCATCAGATATAACTAAATAATCAATTAATCTTGAGAAATTATTTCAAATTCCAGAAGTCTAAAAAATAAAAAAAAAATGTTTAGGAGACTTTATATATATATTCTAAATAATTTTAATAGGTTTAAAATAAATTATCGCCTCATCAAATATATAATATAGAAAATAATATGAATCTATTCATGGAATAATTAAAATCTGAAAATGATAAATCATAGTTTCAAAAATTATTTAAAATAAAAATTGCAATATTTAAGAAATCAGTGTCAATCTATTTTTTACTAATTAATAGCAGGGTATTGATATAAGAAAGTGGGCATTATTTATTGTTTATTTAAATAATTTTTTGAGAATGCTGATGAATTATTGTAGTAATACATTCAGATTTAATTGTTCCACGAATAAGTTTATATTCCAAATAAGAATACAATTTGTTTTTCTGTAAAAACAACATTAAAGTTAACTTTAACCAGAAAAATCTTTAAGTATCTCTAAAAGTTAAAATTATTAAAAAATCACCAACCACAAACCAATAATAACTGTTGCATAACAAAATCTCCCAATAATAATTTAAGACATCAACCTCCATAATAATTATTAGAAAAACTTCATTTCATTGTAGGATAAACAGAACTCAAACTATAATCTAAAAGAAATGACACATTTGTTTACAAGTTTTTCTTCTTAGATAATTTTGACCTAACAAATGAACTTCTTTTAATTTTATTTCGTGGTTGGTACTAGTACCTTTCATTTCTATTTATTTTTTCTCTTTGTTTGCATTATGATGCTAATTGATTTAAACATAATTATGTTTATTTAGATTATTATGATGTACCTAAGAAAATAATTTAAAATAATTCTTTTCAAAGTGATTGAATTTAGTAAATGAAAGCTATGAAATGCATAGCAAAATGACAATATCACTCTTTTCCAATCTATACCTTCAATAACTTCCTCTAAATTTTCAAAAGATAAGTTTGAAATCACTCACTTTTGGTATACATCTCTTTCTATTTTCAGTAAACTTTACATATTATTATAAATTTTTATTTATTTAATTTTAAAATAAATCTTTTTTAATTCCATGGATTTTTAAGGCATTATTCAGAATCAATATATACATGAAATCAAAATTATTTTCATAATCATTAAGCCTTATCATAATGAAAACAAATATATTCATTATAGTTCTGAATTATTTCATTACTGAAAATAATCCTTGGCACAAAAAAAAAATCTTAATCAAATATATATATTTTTTCTCAAAAAAAAAAAATATATTTTTTTTTTCCTTCAATCTTATACATAAAATTTAAATGGAAAATTTATAAAGTATAATAAAGAGATCTACAATTTCTTAAATCTTATATATAACCCCTTTTTATTTTCAATTGGTGAAATTAATGCAAGTGCTTAATTCCATTGGTTGAGGATACTTCATTAAAACTAGTAAAAAAAATTCTTATTCACTAATTTTTACCATTTCAATAGTGATCTGAATTTATTACAATTATTTTCTAATTTTTTCATAATTGAAAAATGGAAAACCAAACACAGTACCAAAGTGTGGGTGTTTTGGCCCAAACACAACAATTTAGTTTATAAAACGAATAATTTCAAAGCTCTTATATTTAGCATTTATTATTAATATTGATACCTGATACATTAAGACCAAAAATAATATTAAGTGAATAGAAAAAGAGTTTACAATAATAGTTTCAAAGTTGTTACATTTAGAATTTATTACTCAAAATTGATACACGGAACATTTGAATAAATCAAAAAAGATATCTTAATAGAAATGAAGAGAAAATGGTAGAGAGATTATAAGTTTTCCGTGAAACAAATGTGAAAAGAAATATTTTATTGTTCTGGTAGTAGTAAAGGCAGACAAAATAATAAAAAGATATGACTTTAGATCCAAAAGCTAATCATGTATAGTAACACAATAAATGATTGATAATAAATCTAATGTCTATTCTAAGGAACTTACTAAATATATAAAAATACATGACAATGATGATGAAGACACCAGACCATATTTGAAAAACAATAGACAAAAACTGAAAACAAATACAAAACCAGTGGCAATGATAATTGTGGATTGAAATGCTATAACAGGTCAAGAATGACAAGATTGTAGGAATTTATGTTTATAACAAAAGTGAATTTTATTACACACTGATTTATATAGCTTCAACATTAAGATTTCTTGTGCAGTGTTACTGAAGCTAAATTTTAAAAGTATAAGTTTTAAATGAAGAACATTAGTATATTAAAAGGATAGAACACATATGTTAAGTTCTTTGAT
>JAQFVV010011589.1:0-11714 GCA_028023455.1 Epiperipatus broadwayi | reverse complement strand
TGTATACTGTATAGAATTTAGCATTTTTATCTTTAAATAATAAATGTTAAAAATATTCGTTGTATAACCATATAATGCTATATTTTTGTAAATGCTAGTATCCCATTAGCATTATAGCATTTTCAGCAGTTAAAAGTTGAAACTTATGAAGTTGTCCAAATATAGTAGGATTCTTGTGTTTGCAACTACTTTATCCCGTGGTTTTTTGAATCATATATTCTTTGGGGGCTACTTAATGAAAGATATTTAATATTTGTTAAAAAAACTACGATAACTAGTACTGTATAGTTTTTCTCATTCAGGTAAAGGCACTATAAAAGCTGATCGACACTAACATGCAGTGTGTATTTTTCGCGATTTGAAATTCTGATGTAATATTAATAACTAAAAGGAAGCAGAGCTAATTATTATTATTTACAATGAAAGTGTTTTTATAAATGATCATTTTGGTCAAATTGATTTGAGTGTTTGCTAAGTGAAATCGTATTTTTAAAATATTGATATTATTATTTTAGTGAAGATATTAGAAAATGCTAAAAAATATCTTAATAACAATCAAGTATTAATGTTTGATCATTTAATTAAGATTATTTGGCAGAAAAACCTAATACATACATTTATAATTTATTTATTTTCTAGAAGTGCAATATTATCCTTCAAAGACTATAAAATATTAAACCTTTGAAAGGAATTCACTTAAAATTTACAAGGTTCTTAATTTTTAAAAAGTCGTAAGTTATAATCATTTAATTTTACGAAATAAACGCTATTTAATTTTAGAGTTTTAAACACGGTTAATGGTAAACTTTATATTAAGATTAATTATTTATGTTATTAATACAAAAAATGTTTTTGTGTATTCTTGAATATATATATATACGAGATAACATGCTATTTAAAACAATTCAGCTTCAAACTTGCGATGAAACATAAATATTAGACTTGAAATAGAAAGTTGTAGGGAGTATTAGAGAGAGAGTCTTTAGATGATGTGCCATCTATTACAAATTTTATTCAGTTGTTTATGGATCTTGGTCGAATCTTGTTATAAGAATTTATAGAAAAGGAAGCCATCTGTTCTTTTAAGTTCACTCTTGTAGAATTTTCAATCTTGTAAAAAAGAATAAACCCTCAAAATCGAGTGGCAGTAGAAGGTGTGAAATAAAACCCATGCTGAAAAAAACAATACAAACGTGGTAACACTTAATGCAAAATACAGTGCTTACTATAAGAATCACTAAACATCACATGATCACTATCTCATACTAGCATATAATTGTTATTAAACAATTCAAAATAAGCAAAACTCTCCATATAGTAGTGCCATCTTGTGCTAACAGAGGCAATCAATGGATGCCAGAAGGCTTGTGCCTCAAATCCTATCTAGTGCCTACTCATCTACAAGCCCAAAGGAAAGCTATTCTGGGAGTGTAGATGAGTAGGCTTTACAAGGATTTTTATGCACAAACTCTGACATCCATTGATTGTATTTGTTAGCACAAGATGCTCATACCATGTGGAGAGTTTTGCTTCGTTTTGAATTAGGATTATAAGAATCAATAGACACCAGGAGACTGAGCATACACCATTCAGTATCCCCCAGATCATTTCTGCTTGTGGCTTTTGTGTGAGGATTAGATCTAAGAACACCCACCTCTTTTTTCGCCCAGATCTGTCAGCAACCACCTGTGATTTAGTTAACTATAAAGTAAACCCTAAGCGAAACACAATGATGTTTTAGTCTAGGCTAAATCTTGTATAGTCATACTGATTTGAGCTCTATTCATTATCTAAAACATTTGAGTGTCATTGTTTTTTTAATAACTGTAAGTTACATCTCTTGGCATGGTTGTATTAAACAAGATATCACATGATAATCATTTTATGCTGGCTCATAAAACAGTAACAAACTCTCCATCAACGAGGGTCCATCCAGTGCATGTATGTCATTGCAATAGGATGATGATAAACTATAGTTATTAAGGAACTAGAATAAAATGTATAGATAATGATATGGGTTTAGATCTATGTGATTATACAAGCAAATTAGTTTGGATTTAAAATCATTATTACTTTAATACCATTTTAAAATTCTGCCTTTAATGAATTTAACTAAATAGGTGTATTCAGTGGTTGTTAGAGGTTGCAGTAGATCCTAAGATCCAGATGCTTATGCTCTCAGTTCAAGGTTTCTCCACGAATGAAAGCCTACAAGTTAGAAATTAGTTTGGAGATGAGTATAGCATTAGATAGGAATTTACATGTTCACACCCTTTTAGAATCCATTGATTTTTATGATTTTACTGGGTGACACTACTGTAGTGGAAAGTTTACTACTATTTTATCTTATATTGTGTATGCATGAAATAATAGTTGTGTGATATCTTAGTGATTTTGAACTAGGAGGCATTGAAAAAGACAAAGCATTTATAAGTATATGATTACTCAATCTACTATAGATGGCACCTAAGTAATAAAATATTTTTTGCTTTTATTATTATATGTTATAGCAGAGCCATGATATTCATTATGTTTAATTTCAAAGCCTCTCTCAGCATAGCATTTGATGATAGCTTTGATTACTTGATTACAATAGAATATGCATTATTTAATAAACTATAAAGGTATAATGCCTTTAAACATATTATTACATTTTGCATTGTAAATATACAGCATGTATAAATTGAATTAATATAATAATTTTTATTAAATGTAGTTATTAACCAGGTCTTTTCCCATCAACATAGTCATGTTTGTTTGAGATTTCAAGCAATTAAATTTGTATTTTTTCTCATGATGAAAATTTTGTGGAAACTTTTTTTTCCTGACTTCTGGGGTACATATATTTATTTACTAATATTTTAATTACAAAAAAAAATCAAAGATGGTGAGAGAAAGTGTGAATAATTGAGCAAATACAAAACTAAAACATGGTTTGATGAGTGAATATTGTTTATTCAGTGATCACAAACTTTGTGAGTATATTTTTATGGAAATATTATGATCATCTAAAAACTTGATTTTAAGAAGTTTATGAATTATATTTGTATCATAATTGTAATAATTATTAAAATAAAAAATAAATATTGAACATATTTATTACATACAGAAATGTTTAATTTTTAAATATAAAATATTTTATTTTGAATATTGTTACTATGGGGATTACTGTCAAGGAAAACATAGCTTTCTGAAATGAGTCATTCTTCCGTTTGTCATTATATTTAGCTATATTATAAAAATTTCAAAAGCATTTATAAACTTTTAAAGCATAAATTGATAAATTTAATAGTTATTAAAGTAATTTAAGTTCATATTTTTAAAACAAACAGCAAACAAAATTTGTTCATTTTGCAAATTGGATCAAACCCCCTTTGACATTTTGATGACTTGACAGCATTTAGTTTTCACTAAAATATAGTTTTAAAAATAATTCCAAAAATCAAATGTGATTTTTTTAAATTTTATTTAATTTCTAAAACAAATATCATAAATGAAATTAAATTGTGTATTATATTTCTGATAAATAATAATGGTTTTTAATATTAAAGTGATTGAAGAAAGCTTAAATCTAGTAAGAACAAAGAAATCTGTCAAGTACAGAAGGGTTAATAATAAATTAGAGGAACACATTTACATATTTATTTTCTGTATATCAATATTTACATATATTTCATTCAGAAAATAAAAATGATAAAAAATTTACTGTACAACATCTTTATTTTTTAGATAAAATGAATAGCAAGTGTTAGAGTTTCATCACAATCAAAATCAAGATTTACTTAGGATAATATCTTTTTACTTTTTGCTTTTTCCCTATATGAATTTATTAACAGTCTTACCTTGAGCAGACTTTTTTGGCCTTTCTAATAATTCTTTTGCTATTTTTAAATCCACACATCATTTTGGAATTTATATGTCCCCCTGCTTGTCATTCAAATTCTCAGCTAAATACCTTAAGCTTTAAGTTGATGCACAATATAAGAACATTTTTGCAGTTATTTTTTTATTGCCATTACAAATCAATAACTTTCATCTTACAGCTTAAGAAAGATACTTCAGGAAAATTTTTTAACTTTACACTTAGATAACATTTTGTTATGTAACAAAAATTATACTTTCAATGTAAACAAAAAAAAACATATATTAATAAATTTGATGATGTGCAGCACTTTTTTCATATGTGATGCATTGATCAGGCCTAGAACCCAGGCCAGCTGTGAAACTATATTAAATTATGAGCTACCAATTCTTTGTGCAACACTTGGAGATGAAATGCCTATGCTGTAAAATGTATTAATTTATGAAATTTATGTCTTTGTTTCTTGTTTATTTACACTCTTTTCATAAGGACAACTATGATTTGTCTATTTTGATGCTACCAGCACACTTCTGCAGCTTCCTGCAGTAAATATAAGACCTATAATTACATAGTGATAAAGACATACAATGGCTAATATTTGATAGTTGGGGGAAGGTGCAATGTTAGCTAGTGATTAAAGTCATTGTAACATCACATTTTTATCCTCATCTTAATATTATTTCCATTCTATAGTTCTTTCATCCAGATATAGATATCTTTGCCCTGCTTCATAGAACTTTCCTTTTCAGCCATCAAGCTAGTTTCAACAGTTGTATCAACATTTATAATGCATTAATTTTCACTTGATCTTTTTTGAAGCTGTCTTTATCCTTTAGAGCATTCTTCAGAACTATTTAGGACTATTTGTTCTTATATCATTGGCAATGATGTACCTTAGCCTTTATAACAATCATCTACATCTTTAATAACAGTCTTAACAGAAAATGTTCAATAGATCCACATTAGCATCAGTAGTCTTTTCACAGTTTGTATATATGCATTATTTTCCATAGAAGGTATAAGAATCAGAATATAATTAGAATTAATTGTTCTAGGTTTTAGATTGTACACACATGGTTAGCTGTCTATGCCCTATATCGACTTGTTACGGTAGCAGAATATTAGACATTATAGAGTAATGTTCTCCGAATGAATAGTACTAACACTCAAATTTCCTTTAAACTCTCTCAAAGCAATAGTCATTTTAATTATTTATTACTATTAATATTATTTTAATCATTATAGACCCAAGAAAAGAACATGAGATCGGTGGATGAAATAAATGAAATAAAATATGCCACAGGGATGATGTGGAGAAGGAGTTAGAGATCAGAAAAAGATGGATTGAGCTTGGAGGATTTCATCCTGCAGTGGAATGATAACTTGATAGTGGTGACGATTAATCATTATTTTCATGTGTCACTAAAGTAACCAGTTGAGGATCACTGCATTGTTCAATTATCAGTTAGACTTGCTAATATCCAATCCGACTTTAAGTTCTTATGTATATTTTCATTTCTTTCAGTTGTTCGAAAATAATTGAATATTACGCACAATCTTGGTTTCACCTTAGAATTGAAATACGAACGTGTTAACTTTTATTTTAAATAAAATAAATAGTTAAAATATTTTCATAACATCATTTATATAGAAGTATTAATTTAAACTTTGAACTCAAACCGGCAGTTTAATATGACATATTAATCATCGTTCTAGAGTGTTAAAATCTTTGAAATATTTATATTATTATCTTAATTTAAAAATGTTTATCTCCGTTAATAAATACAAAAAGTTGTGGCAGATAAAAATAAATACTGTAATACTTTCTCGCAAACATCTATTTTTAATATTTTCTTTACATAACAAGCTAATACTGTATTTGGGGGAAAATTGTATTCCATTTAAAAAAGTACGAAAACAGAAAGAATGACATCGGTTCAATTGAAACAAAAAAAAAAAAAACAGCTTTTTTTTTTTAATTAATGATATCTATTATCAACTATTAATAGTCCACATACAGAGGTAGACCTCTCTAAACATACTGTTATATATTACTACAACACAAGCATTTCATTCAAAATAATATAATAAACTTTTTTTTTATGATATCATTTCATTTGAAATAAGATATTTTCCCTCCTGAGCTCTTAATCTTGATGTGTGAGGAATTATCCTAGTATTATCATTAGCCCTTGTGCTTTTTTACGTATGACATTAAAACATTTTCATTTATCGTCTTGCACTCAATTTTTAACTGTATCTTGATAATAATTTTGAACTGAGAATGAAGATGGGCGCTTAAGGTGCAGTGTTTCTAAGATCTGTATCTTCAGGCAGAGCGCCATCAAATGATGTTAGTGTTAAAAATAAACCGATGACTTGAAAAGTAATTTTAATTGTTCATACACTTACAATTTAATTAATTATATCCACAAATAAGACAATAAAGGAACTTATCAAATTTAGGTAAGTGGCGTCGCGCGATTTGAAATAATTAAAAAAAGTATTTACGAGTCCTTTCTCATTGGTGACGCAACACGTTATCAATAAATTTGTGATTTTGTAGAAATACGGAACGTAAGAAAAGTTAAATCCTTTTATAAAGAAGCATAACTTTATTATTATAAAACATGTTTAGACTTTGAATTTAAAACAAATGTGTGATATTATTATAAGCAAATATATTTTCTATTAATAAAATTGTTTAATGCTTTTGTGATAAGCATTGGAAATGTCAAATTTATTTTAGTTTAACGTAATGTTTATTGATTATACATGAAAAAATCCAATAAGTCAAGCCATTGTTGAAAGCCGGGGGCAAACGCACGACCGCCTATGCAAAGGCACTGCAGTTAGTTGCGGATGGTTAGTTGCATATAGGTTAGCCTCCAGGCTACCGATGACCTATAACGGAAAAAAAAATCAAATTTTCTATAAATATTAGAGTTGAAATCTGTAGTTTTGGCATTCCTTTTCTAACCTCTTTATTATTTCCAACGTAATCTCTTTCACCATCTTTTGTGCTATTTAAATTTGGATCCAAACCTTTTAGGTTAAAATAGATAAAATCTTGTTTTCCGCAACAATCATAATTTTTAAAATACCATATTATTAAATTTTCCAAATCCATCTCTAAACAGTTTCTATTCAGACTTCAACCCAATTTATTTCCAAAATAAAGATTTAAACATCAAATTGACAATAAGAACTCAGCAACTTTATTCAAGTGAGCAGGCTTCTTTCTTTCTTAGTTATAAATCATTTTCCAGACTTTTTCCAATTCTACAGCCTACTGTTCTTAAACTAGGCTAACTGCTCAGGAGCAAATCTACCAAAAATAAATAAAATTATTGAATATATTTATTGTTTGGAAGCTTATAAGAATGGAAGCAAACACTCCATATATTAGTACCACCCAGTGCAAACATTAGTAATCAATGATAGCAGGAAGGTTGTGTGCATGTAAGATTTTCAATCTAATGCCTATTTCATCCAATATTCCCGGACTTGTTTCTAGCTTGTGGATTTCGTCAGTGAGAGTCTTGGACCTAAGAGCACTGTATCTTGATAGTAGAGTCTAATACCCCCTTTATAGCCAAAACCTTCTAGCATCCGTAGATTACATAAGGCTTGCACCGAGCGTCAGTACAAATATATGAAGAGTTTGCTAATATTGTTTTAACAGCTTATGTAAACATACAAAGTAAATGATAATGTGAAATTCACATTAGAAGTTTGGAGGCACACGTAAATAACACAAAATGAATCAATCCAAGGTACTTAAGAGTCTGATGTTCCAATACCTATTGCATAAAAACATGCAGAGAGAGAGATGACATTATTATTGAATCACTATTAAATAAGTCTCCTTTTGAGTTAACTGTTTAGTTCAGATTTTTAATTTTTTCGCAAAAAATTGCTGGAAATATTGATGTAGAGAGCATTTTGAATATTGATAATTTTAAGCACTACTGTAAATTCTAAAATTTTTATTTTATAATTTTACAAAGTCTGAAAACATTACAAATTTATTAGTTCCTTTAATAATGGAACGTGCCAAAATTTAACTCATTAAATTAGTATATAGATTTTTGTCTACAGTAGCAGGCTTTTTTATATCTGCACTCCAATATGTAATATATGGGGTTTTGAACTCAGACTATCACATTACCCTCAACCTTTATCCACACTATCTCATACTGCTGACACATGATCACACACATGTCGAAAGATAAGCAATCACCGCATATATGTATTTTTTTGTATAAGCAGAGACTCATCAGTTGGTCCAGATTGTCATACTCAACAATATGTACCCACAATCAGTTTTAGCTATGTGGAAGTGATAAATCTGAACTAACTGATGATGTTAGTTTAGCATGAAATATGTATATTAATGATTAATTGTCTTTTTGACATGTGTTATCAAATGTGTCAACAGTAAAACAGCATGGATAGTTGAGAATCATGTGAAAAAGTCTGAGTTCAAACCTCATTCAAATCGCTACATTAATTTAAAATTTATCAGGTATTATTGCAAAAATAATCAGTTAAAAAAACCACAACAACATATTTTTATATAGTTAAAAATATAAGTATTAAATAGTTTATTGTTGATTAAAATCTCTTCAAAATGTTCTCAAGCAAAAAGTTATCGATAACTATCAGGTGGTGTACTTCTTAGGGTTTCTGAGATTTATCATTTTTATAAAACTTTTTCACCTATTTATCAATCATTAATTGAGCTTGCTGAACTTTAAAGTTTGCTAAAACATCCTATTTATTATATCTCACCTTACTTTCAAATAATGGACTAATCCATCTTATTTAGATTGTATTAGTATTTATTACCAAAAACCTATGCGTGTACTAAATAGATGACGCATAGCCAATGGCAAAATAAGCCAACTAGGCGATTATGCTTCAGCTGAATCCAAATGTTTCCATTAAGAAGGTAAGATCTGGCATGTCAAATAGTCAATATTTTTGAAAGTAGGATCAGAGAACTAATGTCACAAAGCCAAAAAGCTACTAAGAAAAGTTTGTTATCTGAAAAAAATAAAAGTAAATCATAAATCAGATTTTGAGAATATTAAATAGATTTGTTGCAATGAGAATTCCCAAAACATGAGCATATTTAACCTTGATTTACAGATCTCTGACAAGACTCAATGTAACAACATTAGATCAATTATTCTTTTAACTCTACCGAAGTTCTGTACTTGCATGACATTTCTGATCATTTGTTCCCTGTTATGTGAATATTGACATCTCAATTTTTAAGATTTAATTCTTGTTTCCATAATACATATAAAACAATTTCTGCATATTATAGGACAATTTATTTATTCATTCATTTATAAACAAGTTAGAGTGTTGTGATTAAGTAATTATTTTTTATATCTACTTATAAAATAAATCCCTCCCCCCACTCAACTAAAATGACATAGTATGAGATACACTGTCTCATCAGCCCACACGCAGTCCCTCCTTTAATCATATCCAATATATTTATTTCCAGAATTGGGAAATATCCCTAAAAATCAATGAAGACTTTTTAAATAAATGTAATTTTGGTCCTATTTCTAAATAATTATTAAATATGAGTAAAGATTCCTCTTCTAAATCTGTTTGCTTTAATCTTCTGCAGAAACCTTAAAATGAATCACGTATTATTTTGTCACTATTAAAAAAAAAATTTGACTATATGTATCAGTCTGTAGGGGCTATTATTTTAGAATTCTTTATGAAATAAAATAAACAAATCACTTATTTGTCTACAAATATTACTACTTTTATAATGAATATAATAAATTAATTGTCAATCTGGGTTTTCAGACTAAGGGAAAATCATCAGCTAGAAATACTTTCAAAAGTATGCATTATGAAAAATAAAGCAGTAATACAGATAATATAATAAGCAAATTAATGACAAACTAAAATTTTTAATTGCAAGTTCTTTAATCACTGCATACCCAATCATTTCTCCTTCCATCATAAAAGATGTCATGCCGATTTTCACAAACCTTACTGCATCACATTGATTGCGGGTGGAAAATACTCCAAAAGAAAATGATGTAATTATAAATGTGTTAAACGTACATTGATTACATAAGCTAGTATTTACTGAGACTAGTAACTTTTCGATAATGTACATATATAAAGGCGCATTAGTAGGGACCTCTACATAAGGTTAAGCTTCCTTGGTTAAAACTTTTGTAGAGGTCCCTACTATCTGCATTTATACACATACTATCGGGGTGGTAGCCCCTCAGTAAATGCATTTTCTAAAAAAGAAATAAGTAGTTTAATTAATAAAAGATACTAATACAAGGACTAATATACATCTATTCTCTTTTAACATGGCCCATTGTAAATCCTACAAAATCAATTGATTTAATAGTTTTCTAGAATTTTATATACCTAAATACATAATTTTAAACCAAAGATAATTTACACAAAAAAAAAAAAAAAATGAAGATGAGAGCAATGGTAAGGTTAACCAAAACAAACATCAAAAAAGATAAAACCAATATATGAATGATGATATGCTAAAGTCAACATATATTAGATAATGGTACAACCAATCAGATTCCTATAATTAGTTTCTGACAATCTGATCTCTCTAGAAAGGAAACCCCGCAGAACTGTCCATCCAGAAACATGCAGTATAATGAAACAGGACTATTCTCTCATTAAAGTATAAAAATCATTAAATCAGAAGATCAAAGATACTAATCGACCATCAATATATCTTCATTTGCTATGGTTTAACCTTGCTGCAATTAAAATTTCCTATGAATATTTTATTTTCTATTTCATTTTCCATATAATTATTATTGTTTCATTTTTTTATCATATTTTCAATACTAAATATTAAATATCCAAAAAACTATTTTTTGTATATTTATATAATTTATATTTTCAATAATAAATTGTTATTTCCCATTCTTTCTGATTATAAATACCTTCATCATAATAATTAAGGTTGAAGTTTTGAGGTTTGGTACAGCAGGCACAGTTCTCCAGACTTTAGCTTTCAAGGACATGAATCGAAACCTCAACCATTTCCAATGCCCAAACTTTTTAAAATCTCTCTGAGCAATAAATCATGTGATTATTTTTCATTAATGATTAATGCTTCAACATATTTTTAAACATAATGTACAAAATAAATCCCTAAATAGTTCCTGTTATATATTTTCTTGCTTCAATATCGATTATTTCTAAAGAGTAAAGTTCATCGACTTATTATTAAAAATGCCATAGATCCTAGTAATCTCTGTTCTTATGGAATATTCAATTCTTCATTTTTTAACATAAGTTTTTTTAATCTTTATATTTTCTGTTTTTTTTTTTTGAATAAAACCTATTTCCCTATCACAATCTTTACTTCTGTAATAATGAACTATCCACTGCACCATTTTAATTCTCCACTTTATACTGCAAAATAATCCTCTGTTCACTGAATTGCTTTACTTTCTTTTAAAACTGACAGTTAAAATTATTTCATTTATTTTGTTACTATTCATAAACTAAAAATTTACCAACATATCTTCAATATATTTACTTGCAAACCTCATAGTAAAATCTGTAAAAAATTATGTGATGCACTGTGACTTCCCTTATATGGAGTTTGGAGATCTGTCAGCAACTATGCCCATAGAAACCTATAGCCACTTTATCACCTGTTCTTTCCATTTCCCATCCTAAGATTTCCCATATCCAGCTTTATCCCATATCACAACATAATCTTTGACGGCTCCATGGCTTACATATCTAAATCCCCTCATTTTTCTGAAAGCCAGCATGTGCAATGTGATGCACTGCTGACTTCTCATATATGGAGTCA
>JAQFVV010011588.1:0-11722 GCA_028023455.1 Epiperipatus broadwayi | reverse complement strand
CTATCTATCTATCTATCTATCTATCTATCTATCTATCTATCTATCTATCTATCTATCTATCTATCTATCTATCTATCTATCTATCTATCTATCTATCTATCTATCTATCATGTCTGTCTATTTATCTTTATGTCTACCTGCATGCCTGCTGGTTTCCATGAATGTCTTTTTGTCAACCAATCTATCAGTCTTTCTATGTGTTTATCTATCTATCTATCTATCTATCTATCTATCTATCTATCTATCTATCTATCTATCTATTCTATCTATCTATCTATCTATCTATTTATCTATCTATCTATCTATCTATCTATCTATCTATCTATCATCATCTATCTATCTATCTATCTATCTATCTATCTATCTATCTATCTATTTCTTTGATATATATATATATATAACGTGTCAGGGAAAAAGAGACTCCTTCTCTAACTCTGCCGCCAGAGGGCAATCAAGCCACTTTAAACCTAAAATTTTATATAGATCAGAGCAGGTACTTAAGTAAGATCCTAGAATGAAAATAAATACTACCAAAATGCCCCAGTCACTAGTTCTGTGAGCAGCAGCGATGATATATATTTTATTTTAAAGAAAGAAAGATAATAAAAAATAAGAATAAGCTACATGCCATGATTAACAATATACCAAAACATTTATTTTACACATCTATAAAATTCAGAATTATTTTATTTAAGTATAATGTTTAGTTTAGAATTTAATTTAATTTACATCTTAACTTTTATTTTACAAGTTCACACGGATAGATTATTTAATATTTTATAAGAGTGTCGAGTATGGATAGACTGCATAGATTATACTCGAAAAAGAAAATATTCTACATCCCGTATTTAACCCTAGGCCAACAGTTCGCAATCAAATTAATGCTCATCTATTTGATACCTCGATGTATCCAATGCAACACGAATTCTGACAGAACAATACCATACTGTCCACAATGTACATCTGAACAGCATGATTATCTAGAAGAAATATCTCTATCCAAGACAGCAATGATATGTCTGGCTGGTTAAAAAAACAATGAAATAAATATTTAAAAAACAACATAGGAAAGGGATTGTGGTCCTTTTTGCCAACTTACCATCCCATTACATAGTCTAAAGATGTTATCCAAGTAGCAGGAACACTGTCAGCTTCTGATGGTCAATAAGAAATGGGATTACATTGCCCAAGTATGGATGTATGAGGTGATCCTGCACGTAGCGGATCTTAATCATTACATTTACTAATTATACCAATACATCCAATCCATTAACACAATCTAACTGCTGAACAAGTAACCCATGATCAACCCTACCTTAAACTAACATAAACTTAACAAATTTATGCAGCCACCCACACCTAACTTAAATTTAACATAAGCTAAAAAGCTGCTAGTTTAATAAAAAAATCATCATAAACACTCAAAAAAAATAATGGAAATAATTTAAAAATACATATAATAAAAATAATTATTAATAAATGATTTAGTTTAGTCAGATAAGAATTCATATTTCTATTTAAATACTAAAAAAAAGTTTTATATTTAAAGTTCAATGAAGTTATATAGAGTTCTTATGTTTTTTAAAAAGGCCATACTTTACCATTGCTTTGTGATTGGATTCCATGTTGTTTTTAATTTCCATGATGTCCTGAGGAAGTCTGGTGTGCTGTTAGCTGTACTGTTGGTATTCCATCCAGATGTCCTTTACTCTAGCTGGTATTGTGCTTTGCAGGATTTTATTGCAGGACTCTGGTGTCCACAAAATAAGAAAACGATGCTTCATTTCTTCTTTTGGAAAAACTTAGGGATTGAAAGTGCATCTCTTCAGTATCTTCTCCTCCAACTCTCTTGGAACTGGCCTTTATTTCCAATATTTTCATTTTTATATCAAATCTTCAGATTAACTGAACACGACATCATGATGCATGATGAATCTTTCACTATGGTCCGTTTCCTGAGGGATTTTATTGCTTATTCTGTTTTTATTGTTTTTCTCTCCTATCTGACCTTTAATTATAAATTTTGAGGTGCCCAAGGGCTAGTTTACTTAAGACTAATTAAAAATAATCATTTCCATTTTTAGCCTTTTACACAATAGAAGTAATTAAATTTTGTACATTCTTAAAATAAATCTTATCTTTCAATCTTCAATTTTTTTTGACTTTGATTTACTTTTAAAGTAATTTTTATTCAATATTTTTTTCCTTACTTTTTTCTCTAGAAAGTTCTAATAGTTTTCCATCTGTGCAATTTTATATACATACAAGTTTAGATGACTTTTAATTTTCGATTTTTAACTCCTAAAAACAAATTTTATTTATAAACTTTTTATTATATACATATATATTATATGCGAGCACGGACATTAGATTGCATTGTTTTTTTATATTTATTAAACATGAAAGTAAATTAAAAAGTTACGCATTTTAAAAATTTTCTTTAAGAATTAAAAATTGAAATTAAATATCATCTTAAACTCGTATATATTAAATCACACAGATAAAAAAAAATTATTAAAATAAAACTGTATTAAAAATAGAAAAGGTATTTTAAAAACAAAAACTTAAAAAGATTTAGAGATAAAAATATATATTTGATTTGGAAAACAGGTTAATTAATCAGAAATGGAAATGATTGTTAATTAGTTAAATGTAAACCAGCCTTGGGCATTTAAATGTAAAAACATCAGTCAGATAGGAAAACAATAGAAACAAATAGCCAATGAAAGAAATCCATCGGGAAATCGGACCTCAGCGAAAGGATCATCACATCGATGACATAATGCCAAGTCAATCCTTCGAATACGTATAAAAGGAAAATTTGGAAATTATTAATTAGTGACTGGATTATGATTATTACGATGTGACAGATAGGTGTTAGTGCGGAGGTGCGGGAGAAGCGATTGAAGAGACGCACGATTCAATCACTTCAGTTTTGCCAAAGAAAGAAAGAGAAATGAACTATACGTTTTCTACATTTGAGGACCAACTAAATTAAAAAACCTCCGAATGAATAAATAAAACATCAGCTAAATGTATACCAATATCTTCAGGACGGTATGGGAATTCCCATTCAAACTTACAAATGACAGATAAAGATGAACTGTTTATAACCGTAAGAACTTTACAATTAATGAACATTAAATTAAAACTTTTCGTATTTAAAATAATTGCATTAGTTTCCTATCTGACTAAAGTAGATTAAAATGTTATTTGATGTATTTTTTATTTATTTGTGTAATATCATTTCCATTTATTTAATTTTGTTCTTTAAGTTTATTTATGATTTCTGTTTTCCGATAAATTAAAATATATCAATGTTAAACTTAAGTCGGGCAGTGAATGGCTGTATAGATTTGTAAAGTTATATTAGGGGAGGGTAATCTTAGGTTATTTGTTGTGTGGTTAAATTGGGTCAATGGCTTGGATATATTGGTGTGATTAGTAGATGTAATATTGATTCGCTACGGGCAGAGATCAGCTTCATCGCCGCACACTTCAATTTGCCTATGGAAGGAATTATAAGTTGGATACCGTAGTTCTTTTCTATGAGTTTTTTGTTTTATTGCTCTTCTTTGTAGATAGATGTAATATTCCTATCTCATGAGAAGCAATTTCTTCTCTTAACTTTTTGTGCTGCCAGTATTTTATTACATTGAATACATCGATGTATCAGGTGAATTGATGCCAGTTTGACTACGAATTTTAACCTAAGGTTAAATAGGGATAGAATGTTTATTTTCAAAAGCAAATTTATGTGGTCTATTCATACTCGACCTAAATAGAAATGCATTAAATTTAAGTTGTTTATAGATGCTTGCATGGATTGTTTATTGGTTAACTATGTTTTGCGTTTCCATATTTGATCAAAATATATAGACATTCGATAAGTAATGATACCTTACAGTTAGTATCAAAAATGTATTTATTCGGATGTCTTTTAAGTTATTGGTGACAATGCAAAGTATATTATGGTGAATACTATTGTGTTACATATAAATTTCCCTCCACAATTGTCAGTAATCAATAATTTTTGTATTTTGATCGTTTATGTTTACTTTGAAATGTGTTTAACCGTGTAATCTATGTAACCAATCTATAGCAACATACTAAAACAAGCTTTTATAATCCCATCTGTGCGAACTTAATTAAAATGTAAACTGATAATATAATAGAAATTAAAATGTAAATTAAAATCTAAGGTAAAGTTAAAAATAATGTTAAATTTTGAAATGTAAACTAATACTAAAACAATTTTAAATCTTATATATATATATATATATATATGCGTAAATAAATTTTTGTATGTTAATTACTGGCAGTGGCTTATTTTATTCTTTTTTTTATATATACTCTTAGATTATCTTATTAAATCTCTGCTATTCCACTGAGCTAGTGACATGAGCTAACGACCGGAATCAAAATTTAAAAAAAAAAAAAATAATTTTTTTTTTTGACTGACGTATCTGCCTACTTTATAAATTTTTCTAGGTTCAAATGCCTCAGATGGCGCCCTCGTAGTGCAGATTGCGTTAAGTCTCCTTTCTCCGGATCGCTACAATATATATATATATATTGTGTCCTTCTGAATGGGCACAAGTAATTAGGGTATAGTGTATCAGTGGTGGATAACAGCATTTAACTAAAAAAAGGTGAAATAGCACTAAAAAAATTTAAAAAATTGTTAATGGTCTAAAACCTTATATGTGAGTTGCATATGAATGTTAGTTGGGAATTTTTATAAGCATCTATTATTATTATTATTATTATTATTATTATTATTATTATTATTATTATTATTATTATTATTATTATTATTATTATTATTATTATTATTGTTGTTTTTATTATTATTATTATTATTATTATTATTATTATTATAATATTTGATAAAGTATTTAATTCAAGAAAGGAGAATGTGGATTATTACAGGAATTGTTAATATGCAAGTTAAGATATAAATTTGTCTTATTTATTTGTGAAATAGTGTTTGGTAATTGTTTAGATGGTTTTATCATTTATTATTCATTGGCACACCCACCCATGTGTAGGTATTATAATTAGTGAAATTTGTTTAACCCATAGCCATATCAATCATATTTTAGTCAGGATAATTTAGTATTCATATAGCAGCTTATGTGTATGCATGTATGTCTGTGTCATCTTCTCGTTTTATTTTCACAGTTTAATTACAGTACCAAATATTACATTTATAATAAAACATTTAAATTACAGTAAATATCATTAATAATTTTGCAAGTATATATTTTTTGTGATTAATGGATATCTGGATTGGTGAATTATTTGACAAACTAAATTGTATTATCAACTACTATATTTATTAGCTAATTAATATTCATTTATTTTGAAATTGTAAAAAAATATTTTTATTTGTTTTATTTGGTTTGATTTAATTTAGAAAATCAAAATGGTTTTTTTTCAAAAAAAGATTTCTTGGATATTTTTTCTTCATTAAGTGAGTGCAAAGGATAGACTTGACCTTTGGAGAATAGAATGACCTTTTGATTGATGGAAGGGATATATATTTAACTTATAGTCAGTAAGAGAAATTCAGTATTATTGTTTCATCCATTATTATCCATTCTGCTTCTGCCAATTCTTCTATCCCAGAAATCATGTCAGTTTAAACTCCAAAGTGAATTTTTAAACATTATTTTCTTTATAAAAGTCATTATGGGAATTCTAGCTACCAGAAATCTTTAAGGAAGGATGGCAGACTAAATGATAAGAAAGGTATATTTTCCTTATAGTTTTCTCCACTCAGTTGAACGTTAAATTAACACTATCATTATTTTTAATGTATTTCTATGCTGATAAATTTACTCTATTTTGTTTGCTTATATCTATTATTATTATTATTATTATTATTATTATTATTATTATTATTATTATTATTATTATTATTATTATTATTATTATTATTATTATTATTATTATTATTATTATTATTATTATTATTATTATTATTATTATTATTATTATTATTATTATTATTATTAAGAAGAAAATGAAAGTACATGAATTTTTTAATCCTTTAATAAAATTGTGTGAATTTTATAACATCTTAAGAAAATCTATGCAGGACAATTTAACAAAACCTACTATACATCCTCATTTCAAGTTACATTCTGCTTATACAAAAGTCAGGTTAAAACAAGAAGACACATGTGTACTTTATCATGCTATATTTCAAATTACTACATAATGATAACTTTGTCTATTATTTATGCTTATAAAAAAGTTTTATTAAAGAAATAAATGTGGGGCTTACAAAGAATTAATTAATTGCTATTATTTATTTAATATTTAAATGCTCAAGTCGAGTGGATGGACATTAATATTGTATATTTCTTGTTCTCCTCGATGTGTGGATTTATTACAAAACAAAATATTATTGCTTAAGGAATTGCAGGTTTTATGTGAACAATTATTTAGCAACGGATCAAAATTAATTATGTGAGTGCTAACTTATAAATATTGGGAAGCTAATGTTTTTTTTATGAAACCTGTTAAAGTACTATTAAATTACAAAATTTCCAGAATTGCTTAAATGAGAAAGATTAAATCAATACATAGCTGAAACTATCTATCCTTATCTCAATCATTATTGTATAAAAGTTCATTACTTACATGTCATATAAACAAGTTCATTAGCTATTGACTGCTAAGAACATTGGAGATTGCTGAATTAAATTTGAATTGTAAATGTTTGTCATATAGGAATTTGTTTTTATGTTTCATGTTTTTTTACTAACACGCACTCATCTGGAATCATCATTCTTGTCTTCATGTCAATTGGGAAACTTTATGTTTAAAAAAAAAAGAAAATTTGCAAATGAATATTTTTTAAGTTAAAAGAAGAGTTACTTTTTTGTTTATTGCTATTGATATACCACAGATAGATAGACAGATTTATTGTTTATGTATTTGCTTATTTAATTATAATATTTTCTGAACATCTAGGCCATCTTGCATTAATGTATTTGTAAGTCACAAATACGCTGTTAAATTATTATTATTTAAATATAATTTTTTTTTGTATATCGATGATACATACATTTTTGGGGGGTATTTTATTAATGAGAGATATTTATTTTATATATTTTTTGTCTGTCTTGAAGTGAACATTTTGGCTTAAAGAGTACCCAACGTATGAAAAAATATTGTATCAGAAATAGTAAAACCTCGTTTATAATAATTAATGCCATTTAAATTTTTAAAACAACTTATAGTCTGTTATAAGCTAAAAGTTTTATTTTCAATTTACCATTTACTTTATTGTAATATCTGCATATTATATAATTTGGAATTATTTTCACGCACTTATTTATACTTGTATCTGTCTTATGCAATTATTTTATATAATTAATAAATATTCAGTTTTATAACTGTTTCTCTCTATTAATTTCGGTTAATGTCACATTCTAAAAGAATTGAAGGAATTAGTAATTTGCGTCAATGTGTATTTATCTTTCAATGTATAAAATTAAATGTTTATTGGGATTGAGGACTCTCTCCCTTAGTATATCTTAAATATTTGCCATGGTGGAAGTATATTCTGAGATTTCTTTGATATGTATGTATTATAAAATGATATTTTATGAAGTTAAGTGATATATTTCCCCATTGTACTGGTAGTGAGACAAGTTCCACCAATAGTGTACCTCAGAGTTATGTAGTGATCATTTGATTTATTAACCAAAGAGCATAGTTATTCCTTGTGTGCTTATTTTTTTCTTGAATGTTTATTTTTGTGTTATCATAGAATCCTTAGCTATGTGTAATTTAGTTGGTGGTTAGATAAATAGTCAGATTAAATTTTTATTGAATATTAAAGTAGAAATAATGTTATATTTGTTGGCTGGTATATGACATTATCCGTAGTAAAACACTTATTTAATAATTTATAGGTAAACTAGCTAGACATTAATATATTGATTTTTTCTTAATTATAGTGTAAGATGACACACACACACACACACGTAATACAAATAATCTTGCAGATATAAGAGTATAATATTATTAAACTTATACAACAGGAATTCAATTTTTTAAATTATATCATTTTAATTTACTGCAAGCTTAAATCATCAAATCATCAAAATGATTTTTATTTTTTTTTATTTTTGAATGTGTGAAAAGTGTAGATATTTAAAAGAGTTATTTAATTGAGCTATTTAAGTTATTTTCTTGACATCCCAGGATTTACTGATTTGTTTTATCTTAATAATTAGTGTGACCTCTCAAATATGTATATTTGTGCCCATAATATAATATTTAATTTACCCAGTGTTGTTTGCTAATAATAAGAATTGTTAGGGTTAATTAACATCCCAAATATATTCAAAAGTCAGAATATGAGGGGAGTATTTATTTATTAATTTTATCTTGTAAGTGTCTAGTCAATAAATAATAAGTGATAAAATGTAACAAAAGAGATATTAAACTCAGGTTAGTAATGTATGTGTAAATTTAACAATTAGGACAATAGTCCCAATGGGGAACTAATTATATCTATTCCAATTGCAAATGTAAGTAAATGCTTTATTTATTATTTAAAACTTTGTCTCAGTTGTTCTTATATGCATTTGTATTCTAGTTTCCACAATCTATACATTTATTACAACATAAGTACATTATTTTATAAATTTGATAATAAATATACTGAAATCTGATAATATTGTTCTCTTGATCCAAATATTATATGAAATACTTTACCATTTAGTAAACTTATAAAAAAGTTGCATACTTAGTTATTATTTAGACAATGATGTGAGATTAAAAGGTACCCTATTTCTTTCATTATCTCATTGCTAGTCCAGTGAAACATCACTTAATTTACTACTACTACTACTACTACTACTACTACTACTACTACTACTACTACTACTACTACTACTACTACTACTACTACTACTACTACTACTACTACTACTATTATTATTATTATTATTATTATTATTATTATTATTATTGTTACTATTATCGTTATTACTACTACTACTACTACTACTACTACTACTACTACTACTACTACCACCACCACCAACCACCACCACCACCACCACTACTACTACTACTACTACTACTACTACTACTACTACTACTACTACTACTACTACTACTACTACTACTACTACTACTACTACTACTACTACTACTACTACTACTACTACTACTACTACTACTACAAGCATTATATGTTATGATGTAATAGAATTTCTTTAATCAAACTGTAATAAAGATTCCCTGAGATCTGATTTCTTAGTTCTAAATTAATATCAGTTTAAAAATTTAGACTAAGACATACTAGATAGTGGAGTTATTCAATATCATGGTTTTGTGTTGAAGTTATATTGTAGTTAATCTATGAGTGTATTTAGATGGTGGAAGAGATCAAATCAAATTATAGGGATTAGCTTGAATAAATAAAACATTATTAATTTTTATTATTTGGTTGATTAACAAATAAAGCATGTATCTCATTTTAATCATCAATAATATTTCTTCCTTCTATTTATGTATATTTTGGATATTTTAAAACTTTCTGTAACCCCTCCACTGAGCTAAGCTATAAGTCAGGCATAAGTAGAATAGTCTCAGTATTAATTGGCACCCAGGGCATTTGCTCATATAATGTTTAGGATCAGTGTTGAGTGGGAGGTTACAATATATATATATATATATATATATATATATATATATATATATATATATATATATATATATATATATATATATATATATATATATGAAAAGAAAGTTACTGTTAACACTTACTGAAATAATTATACAAATATATAAACCATTATACAATTACCAATATCCAGTAATGCCCTCTGTTTAAAAGTCTATATCTCAATAATAGTGAACTTCATTGAGATATAGACTTTTAAACATATATATATATATATATATATATATATATATATATATATATATATATATATATATATGGGCATGCTAATAGTTTTTAGCAAGCTTTCCAAATATCTCTATCCTGAGACTAGTTGCTAGGCTGTGGCTGTTGTTAGTGAGGTAATAGGATATTCAGGTTTTAGATTTAAAATTACCATGCGTAATCCCTAGCATTTATCTAATAGTTAACTATTAAGTAAAATCTGAAATTTTTCAGACAACCATATGTCTTCAAATCCAGTTATCTAACTTAAATAGGCATATGAGACTGAACTAAGTTCAATTACACCAGATATTAATAACTTTAGAAATTTAAAATCACAAAGCATCAAGAGCAGAATAAGAATTGCAAGAAAATCCATTTATGCATCACATGACTTAATTTAATAAGTTGTACTACAAATGATTTACAATGAGTATGCTATTACTTCTTAACATGCTTTTCCAAGTATCCCTATTTAACTTAGATAGCTGGATTTGAAAACATATGGATGTCTGAAATTTTCATATCCTTCATTTAATAGTGAACTATTAGATAAATGTTGTAGCATGACTTGGCATTTTAAAATATATTGCTTGAAAATGCTAGTGCCTCACTGATGACAGCCATAGCTAGAAAAACAGTCTGAGGATAATGATAATTGCTATTAGCATGTTCATTATATGCATTTGTATTACAAGCTTATTAAATTAATTCATGTGATGTATGACTTGACTTTTTTGCAATTATTGACTTGCTCTTATTAAGCTAAAGCTATTACTATATGGTGTATCTGACTTATTTTGTTACTATGTGGCTATTTAAATTAGATAACTGAATTGGAAGACATATGGATATCTAAAATTTCAGATTTTCTACTTAATAATTAACTATTAGATAAATGTTAGGGGCTTGGTCTGTTATTTTTAAATATAATGCTTGAATATCCTGGTGATTCATTGATAACACCCACAGCTAGAAACTAATCTGGAGAATAGGGATATTCAGCAATGCTGCTAGAGAACTATTAGCATGCTCATTAACCCTTAAACTGCTAATTATATTATTGGTTGTATGAGGTAAAATCAAATCTTTTAATTGGCCAACTCACAAACTGAAGACAAAGCCTATTGTTAAAACATATTCGCCTATAATATTAAATTCAACTCAGATACGTTTATAAAAAGTATATTACTAATTTTTCAGGTTACGAAAGTTCTTTCAAAAATAAATTGCTATTTATTTATTATAAAATATATTCAATTTCGGCAAACATAAAGCGAAATGTCTAAACAAAAAAAGTGCTAACGCATAACGCTTTTTTTCAATTTTACGATATGGAAAAGTAAAGATTTCTTTTTGCTAAATCTTAAATATTTTTACTAAAATCTTCAATATTTTTCGAAAATAATTTTGTTTTTTAGTATTCTCTCTGAAAATCATTTGTAATTACTCAATATATACTTAATATTCTTTAAAATTATATTTGAAATGAAAATCTCAGCGTTTTTCTTTATTTTCTTTGATCAGGCAGTTTCTTTGTTCTTTCCAGCCAATCAGAATGTATTTTTTCGGCTGAGAGCTGGCTGACAACCAATCACCGACAATGTTCTTTCTTTGTTTAGTTTTAAATGCGGTTTTTTTGATTTTTTACTTGTAAAATAATTCGGAAGAGGGCACCATCTTACAGAACTTTTAAAAACCTAATCAATAACTGTCAAACGAATATTCTAGCATAAGAACTAGAAGAGTTAGAGTGATGTCAGATGTTGACGAGATGCCTCGTAAGAGGCAGTTGAAGAA